>JARHVA010007481.1:0-87500 GCA_037957365.1 Torreya grandis | reverse complement strand
CCTCTGGAAGCAACAACAGAATCTAAGACCGAGAAAGAGGATAGTTCACAATCTGAATCAGAAGATGAAGAGGAATCTTTGGAGAATCATTCTAATGAAGCCCCTGTGGAGGCTATGGTTAGTGATACAACTAAGTTAGAGGAGGAGATGGTAGTCTCTTCCCCTATTTTGGAGAATCTTTCTAAGAGCTAGATAGTGTTTGACTCTCACAAGGAGTTTATGCCCACTAGAGTCCAAAGACCATTGTCTCCTGAGGCATGGGTTGTTGAGGTAGCTAAGGTAGAGGATGGATGGATAGCAGTTAGGAGAAATAATTCTAAGCCTTTGGTCCCTCTTCTAGATATGAATATTCAGTCATGCAAAAAGAAAAATTTTAATTTAAAAGATTCATCCAAAGTTCCCTTTTGCTGACTGGTTTATCGGGGGCTATAAACTGGTCGCTTTTTTTGGTTTGCTGGTTACTAGTCTGGAAGGTTGTTCAGCTTGTTGTTCCAGTTGGTTAACCTTTAGATCAGTGTTTTGACAACTATTTTTCATGGTCATATTTGTTGGTTACAGGTCCCTGTAAGACCTGGTTTGGGTACTATTCTGTAATCAGGATCTTTTGTTAACCTGGTTGTGCTTTAAGGTTTTTATTTCAGCTTGTGTAGGGTTTTGGGGTCCCTTCAAAACCTATTTTTACCTTAATCTAAAACTTACATAAACTAATTATCATCTCTTTTTGGCATGTTACACGTTCCAACAAGCATAATCAAAATGTTCTTGGGTCTATAAAACCTCAATTTGTGCACACATAAAACCTCAACATTGAATTTTATGCTTTTTCATTTAGGATTTAACCTAAAAATTGGTCAAAAATTGTTACAATATCTCACACCTATGAAAATTATCTTATGATCTTTGGCACCTTGAAAACTAAACATGACCCTTTATTAGGTCACACTATGTCTATTTTCACACTAGGCCTTGAACTACTAGTCATACTTAGACCTTGGTCACACCTTGAAACCTATTATATTATTATTAAAAACTCATATTCATGTCACAAAACCTCATACCATGCTCACATGCTACCAAAATTTTTCACACAAGTCTCATATTACTCATCTCATCATGTTACCAGGATTATGCCTTCTTATTAGGCCTTTCAAGTACATGGCTCATGAACTCATCTTCAAGAAAAATAAAGATAAATTAAAGTGGTATCAATGACATTTTCATGAAATAAATGACAACTTCATGCATACCTTAGAAAAAATTCTCAAAAACTTCCTCCTTGTGCCAATTTTTCCATCACTCTTTCCCTTTTTTTCCTATTATGACCCATACATTATGCCATAATAAATCCTTATCAAGATGATACTTTAATGTACATTTGATATGAATATATTATTTAGATAATAAATTATATAGTAAACCTATGTAGGATATTTATCTATATTCATTAATTATGCACTCAATTTGTTGTATATGTGTTTATTTTGTCTTATCTCCATGACTTGTAATAGGTTAGAATATGAATAGACTCTATTTTTGGTGCCAAGTACGATAAGAATATGAAAATTCATAGACTAAAAATGATTATATATAAATATTTTTGTAATAATAATATAGTTCCACTTTCTAAGAGATTAATAGAGACTATTTTGTTATAGTTACTTGTGTTTCTTACTTTGTTCCTTACATGCATTCTCAAGTATAATGTTTTTCTTACTTTATATCTAATTTAATTTGAATACTCTATAAATGTTAATGAATTACTATTTGTTACTACTTCCTTATTAACACATAATAATTCACCCTTGCTATGCTTCTATTATATAACCTTTTTATATAAATACAAGGCAATATCATATGCACTAAAGTATAACTTAGCTATCATCATCCTTAACATGTTCTAATTCTTCAAGAACCTCTGCTAGCAATGGGACAATGAGTGTGTAAACACTCCTTATAGATGAAATTATTTTAATATGGTTACTAAGGAATGGAGATATTGAGATATGGTTAGACCAAAGAGTGTAATTTCATAGAAGAAAAATTCAAATGGACTAGTCTTATGATACAATAAATCATTTGAGAGCATATCTATGGAGAGATTTATGAAATATTTTGGTTAGATTTTCATAAATTTATAAATAATTATTTATCATGGTTTTAATACTATTTTTCTAACCCAATAATGGAAGAAACAATCATCTAGATAGATCAAAATATAGACAGGTTGTAGAAATTAGAAACCTACTCGACAAAAGCAATAGATTATTGGATTGCTAACTATATAGATGGATACATAAATAATTTTTTGGTACACATATACATAAATTTTTAGTTTGTGTAGGACTTTGTTAAATTACTTAGAGTGAAATTTTTTCAGTGACTACCTTTCCTTGGGAAGATGTTGGTTATAGACAAGCCATGGTGCCTAGTCTAGCTAGTATGGAGTAGTCTCTTTGGGCATATGGAGGAGTGTTATACATGATATTGAATGATAATTAATTGAGTAGATAAGTATTGAACTTGAATCCAAAATGTATAAATGAGGTAAGAAGAGTTAGAAGAAAAGTATAGATTTAGAACATGAGTTGTGACAATAGAATAGATGGAATAAATATAAGAATATACATGTAGCTATGATTATAGGTAAGAGTAGTAGTAATCTAGATGATTAATGAGTAATAAAATGTGATGATAAAGATGAAAGAGAATAAAAATTATTTATGAAGAAATAATATGATGAATGTTGATAGACATAAATAAGTGATGAAGAATGAGACTAAGAAGAGATGTTCAAAGAAGAAGGCGAGACTAGTGTAAAAGTAAAGTGATTAGATGATAGATGTAATGTGAAGCTATAAGAATGGGTAATATTAGAATAATTACAGGAATAGTTAAATAAATAACTAGAACATAATTACATATTAATCATAGGTTCAAGTGTAGAAGACTAAGTCATAGGAAAGAATCATTCACAAAAATAGCACACATCCCCAAAACCCAATTTATTATATTCCAGTAGAATTTTTCAAATAGGAAAATATGAAGATAGTAGTTGGAAAGGTCCATTTATAGAAACACTACATCATTGAGGTACTAAAATTGAAACAACATCAATTCAAAATGCTTTAAAGGCCATAGGTATTATCAAAACCGAGCAAAGGAAAGAAGGAAATGTAGAAAAACAAGGTACAAATGTTGACTCTCCTAATGTGTAGATAAATATCCATAGTATGCAAGTAAGATCATATAAAATGCATCCACCTCTTATAACAATTGTGTACTAGATCCCCTCAACACCAATTTACACAATGGGTCATATAGGAGTATTTATAAACCTATCAATGTATGATGGGTCTAAGGACCTTGAAGAGTACTTGATAACTTAAAAAATGAGATGAAAATCTAAATACATTATCGATAAAACTATCAAAAGTGTAATTTAGTAGGCACACTAACTAGAAGAGCACTTGAATTCATATACCATAGATAAATTTAGTGAATAACTCTATAATAGGTTAAGGAATGGCTCATTATAGATCTTAGGATAAATAAATGTACAAGTCATACTATTCAAGACTTGAAGGAGATAATGGGAGAATTAGTCTGTGACTATGATCATAATTTTTTTGATGTTATGCATAAGGTGGAATTTTCGTTAACAAACATAAAGCTACATGATTTTTCAAAGGAATATGCTCCAAAATCATATTTACCACTGTGTAAACTCAATATGCTACTAAAGTAGATGCTAGAGCTATTGATTTATGAGTAGAGTAGATTGAAGACTATGGGGAAGCTCTTGTCATAAATTCTTAGATTAAAAACACATTACGAGCCTTTATGAAGAGAATGGAGAAATATAATGAGATAGATAAACCTATTTTGAATTTATGGTGTATAGAGTGTGGAAAATAAGGACATCACAAGAATGATTATCCTAATATCAAGACAAAGTTATGTGAAATCTATTGAGTAGTAGGGCACATAACAATGCAGTACCATCTCTTAAAATATTATGTCAAGAACCCATAGAATCTATCTTGTAATTTTTTAAAGTCACATAATCATAATGAAAATATATATATGGATTTATAGGCACTCAAATAAGGCATCATAAAAAAATTATTTACCATCATTAATATTATCACTTATATTTTCACCCTTTGAGAATATGTCTCAACTCTCCTCATCTAAGTGGCATAATTGAAACACCTCTAGGCTTGTGGGTAGCCTATGAATGATATGAATCTATAGATAGGGTTAGATTCCTTGATGTACCACTGTAGATCACTACTACACTTAAAATTTGGGGTGGGGGGGAGAGAGAGAAAATTGAAAGAAAACTATCCTAAGGGAGGTGATACACCAAACAAGTTGATGACTTCCAACTAGCTACATGTTACACATGAAACCAAGAGACTAACCAAAAATACACTTCTCCAATCTTCATCTTCTCACATCAATGTTAAATTATGAGGTTATAGATGAATTCTTAGGTAAGGAAGAATATACAAGATGCCTTGAATGGTACTAGTGAATAGACTAGTTCACTCAACCTTGATACTTCATATAACAATTCACATGACCTACAAGAAGTTTTGCAACTATAAATAGGATGAAAGAATGAGACAACATGCTAAGGAGATCATAATTATCACTAAGAAAGATCAATCATCTAAGTAAAACACACTATGAATAGTCATGAATAGGAAAAAATAGGTAGTATTATTGATCAAATGGTATGAAAATGAGCAGGGCTTTTCTATACTTAGGTGGAGCATAAGTTATAAAGGCCAAAATGGTTATTTCTTATAGAACTTGAGAGAAAGAGAGAGGATAAGAAAGAAGTCCAAGGTTCACAAGGAAACTTTTAAAGATGAAAAATGGAGTTACTTTTGCATGATAATATGATGTGGGATGAAACATGCAAGGGTATAAAGTACAAGTGTCCATACAAGTCATGAAACTCATGAAAAATGACATGAAATTCCTTATTTTGGCTCAAAAAACTACCTTCATCATCCATATCTATTTTAAAATCCCAAAACTAACTAGGGATAGTTATGATTATTGTAATGATAGTTTAGGATTTCATACATGACTCTCCATGCATTGTTTGTATTTTTTATCATCTAAAATCATCTGAAAAGGAGCTATCATCATCTATAGTCTAAAAAACTCTTCTTTCATGCACCCCACACACTTGTCCTCCAAAAATTCATTATTTTTAAATGATTTTTTATAAAATGGGGTGTATGACACTTTTAAATACCCTATATTTCCTTATATACATTATTCACACATTAAAATCAGCTCACCTAAATTTTTCCATCCTTCTCACTAGCTTGGTCACTATGCTAATTTTGACTAGCTAAGATGAGATATATTTTTGAGGCACTTATTATTTTTTAAAAGGTAATAAATTTAAATTATGGGTTATCCCAAGTATATATATTCCTCTTAATTTTTTTCATCCCTTCAAAGTCCCTATAACCTATAAAACACAAAAAATAGTTTAAAATGACCTATTTTGTATCCTATCTATACAATTACATATAGTAAAAAAGCATGGTGAGTATACTGAGAGAATATCCTATAATTTTAAATCATCATCCTAAGAAAACTATGCCATTATACAATCACTCCAACCTCATTTTCTCAAACTAGTCACTAGCAAGGGTTTACAAGGGGTTTGAGTTCTTTAGGATCTTAAGGTTTGTTCATGAAGATTTGAAGTTTAAATTTAAAAAAAAATTCAAAATAATTAATATTAGGAAGCCTTTAAATTTTTTTAAGTGTTTGAGCTTCCATGAACCAAGATTATATAATTATGAGCTCTTCAATTTGACCTTCCAGGTTCTTCTCCTTGTTTTGCACAAGTCTGTTATGATTTTGAGTCCAAAAATGGCTTCCCATACAAATTATATACCTTAAAATATATTTAAAACATATTTATTTACCCCATAAACATTCTTAAATCCATTTTAAATCTCTATGAAGGTTGGAAATGAATATGACCCATTGTTTGGGCTTTAAGCCAAAATCTTGCCTAAAGGTCTTAACTACAACCTTGAGGGTTTAGACCTCCTTGTTGAAATTTATCTTTATTTTATTGATTTACAATGTTTTCCTAGGTGTAATATAACCTATCACACATTCTTGGAAAGTTCACTTAGCTCCTTACCTCACCTTATCGCCCTTCTTCCCCAAAACTGACAGTTTGCATTCAAGGGAAGTGCCCTCTATCTGAGATAAAACAAATGGTACTTATTTTATTTTTATAGGAAAAAAAATATTGTATGGGTTTATCCAACCCATAAGTATTATATATAAAAAAATGGGATTTTTATTATTCCATTTGACCTCTTAAAAGAAAAATAATCTAAGAAAGACTTGGAAAAGGTAGTCGGTGTGTATGATAGCCATAGACTAACTATGTATTTACTTTGGAGAGGGTTTTTATGCTCTGATAATTTTATTTTATAACATAATTATATGTTAATTATATTTTCCAACATATTCCAGAAAAATAACATTTTAACCCTTGTTAAAATGCCTCTAATTTGCACACTATTTGACTGTGTGAAAGTGTTTGACTGTGTTTCTTGTTTTCAACCCAAAAATGGTTCTTATAGGTACATGTGTGCTAAGTTGGGATTTTATATTAGTGCATAAATACCTTCCATAAATATTTTATGTAAATTATCAATGTTTTTTACCTGTGTATTCATGTTTAGATAAATTCCACCTCAAGAAACCTAACCTTCTTACCCTCTACCAACACAATCATACACAATCAACTGTGTTTGAATGAGGCAAACCTTATGTATGAAGTTTTTTATTGGGATGTATTATATATTAATTTATATTATTTGGACCATTTATAACTTCTTCCATCACCCCAAGTTAATATTCTCATGATTAAGCCTCCATCATGGACTGTGTAGGAGTTTGACCCCTACTTTAGGTGTACATTTTTAGAGGAAGAGACCCTTGTAGGTGTATATTGGGGGATGAAACATATCCCATGAACATATTTGATGATCTATTATTTAAAAAATAATCCTTAAAATAATTTATAAACACTACACTATGGTGGCAAGGCCTAGTTTTCAACTTTTAGGTTGAAGGGTCTATTTGGAGATTTTTCCTATAGATTTTACTGCCTAAGTTTAGTGCTTAAAAGTGTAACTTTAGGCTCTCAAAATTATACCCTCCATTAAATTCCTACCTTAAATATTTTTTATAGTACTTACCCTTTATATAGGATACAAATATCACCTATATATATGATTCAGACCCTTTATTATCTCTATCTCAAGATATCAACAAAACACCTCAGATCTTTATTTTCTCATTTTAGGGAAAAGGTCCCTGTATATTGTCTCTTCTTGATATAATGTGATATTAAACTTAATTAATCCATATATCACTTAAAATATGCATATTAGGATCCCTTGTATAGGTAATGACTTCAATTAGGGTTCCACCACATGCCTTAACACTCTATTGAGTACCTCAATCCCCTGTTTAGGCATCGTGTAGGTGGGTATTTGAAAATATAGGTAGTGGGTTTAAACTTTAGAAAGTGACCAAAAAAACATGTTGGTGATAAAATAAAAATCTTTACCAAATTTTCAAATGGACTCCTAAAAATATAAAATATTAAAAAATATACCAAATTATTCACCTTTAACATGATGTCATCTTGAGAGGTTGTAGATGCATTGTTGGGTTACATACATGTAGTGAGTATGAGTTATAGAAATGTACAAAATATTTTGACTTCATAATCATATGGTTTCAACTAAATGTGTTAAAATGGAAACATAAATATGTTTCAAGGCTCAAAAAAAGGTCTCACACTTCCCTTCCAACATTGAATCCTTCCTTCATATCACCTATAGGCATAATTCCATGGTGTAGACCTAACAAAGGTGGTTGATGGTTAGTTATTAAAATACTCATAATTACAATGAAATTGATTAACTTGATTTATTTTTCTATGATAATGTATTCATACTCTAAAGACTCTAATTATACCCTCATGGATATGATAAAGGATTCAATCCAACTCTTAGTTGACTAATCATGACAGTCATGAAGTAAAGCAACTACCTCTCACTTATAGATAAAACTTTATGGAGTATTTATTTGGATGATAATATTGGAATGAAAGGAAAAAAAAATTTAAACATGGAAACCAACCATCACCATACTTTGACACCATTGATAAGATATGAAGATGTTAGAAGTGGTGGAAACCTATCTACTACATAGAATGGGACCAGTCTACAAACCTAAAGTGATTGGATTTTCAAACCAACTCCAAGCTTGAAAAAAAGTATGGGGAACATGTGAGAGGATATTAAAATACTTATGAAATCAATTTTAGTAGTGAGATTGTATGGACTTTCTCAAACCAAGGAAAAACCTATAGGGTACATAGATTAACAGGCAAACTAGATAGTCTAACTTCTTAGGAATAGTTCATAAATCTCAGACCACCATTCATCTATAAAAAAATCAAATTTAATATGACCAAGTTTATAATACACCCCTGAGAGAATTTTTCTTAAAACCGCCATTGTTGACCTACCAAGTACAAACTTGAACATCATTTTTTCTTGCCAAGCCTAGTGGAAGGAGATATAAGTGGTTCTATTTATTTCTTGGAGATTATAATAAAAATAATCACCTAAAAAAATATTTATAATACCAAGGGATACTATTGAAATGTCTTCAATTGTAGGAGGTTGTAAAAGTTGATATGCCTCATTAAATGCTCATGTTTTCAAGAAAACTATCTCTTTTTTTGAATAACCTACCACTTTTTAGTTAGTAATAGTTACTTAAGACATACAAGGACATATGGGGTGTGACATAATCCACTGAAACCCTAAAATTTCCATAGGAGATTGTACAACTCATTAAATGCCCCTTTTTTGACCTCAAACTGACTCCTATGACTAAAAAGATTAAATTGACTAAGGAAAAAATCTAATATAACATTAAATGACATCAATTAACCTATAATACACCTCATTACATAAAATTAGACCCATAACAAACCTATAAGTATGAATTTTTTCCTATAGGGGTCTGAATTTGACTTGTAGGGTCAAATTCGGTCAACAAATTAGTGATTCATAAGGGTAGTATGCTTGTTATATTAACTAAACCACTATCATTATCAATCCATTGGGCTTAAGGAGTCATTTAAAGTCTAAAACACACAAACTAACTTTGACCAAGATAAGACAACTAATTACCTTAACCACACAAAATAAAGGACACACACGAGTAAAGGAAACACACTAACAAGACACACATGTGCTCAAATCACTTAGGAAAGTAGAAAGCAAACAACTATGTATAATTAACAACTAAAAATACCTCCATCCTAAATCAAAGGGGAATTTTTAAGCCTTCTTTGCTTCATGACATGAAGGACTTAGTAAGACATGTAACCTTTTATCCTTTAGCATTGATGCCTCCATCTTCCTCATGGTGTTTGCTAACTTCATTGGCATGAGGTTCAATGAGAACCAAGTAGCTTCATATAAGTTGACTATATATATAGAGTCTTCTTGCATCCAAATAGTATCAACCTTCTCATTTACTTGGTATTTTATGTGCAATGTTGAAAATATGATAGTCTCAACCTTGTTCTCCTCCTTGGCATAATGTGTTTGATGTTTAGAAACACCAACTCTCCTTCACCATGTTTCCATATCCATAAATGTGGTTTTACCTTATATGAAGCTCATGACTGTATTTTAGGTACAAAAATATCTACCTTGACATCATTATCCATGTCTATAACATCAAGTACACTATCATCATAAAATGGCTTTATGATAATAGGTTCTTGACCAACATAATGAACTTCATCTTTATGTTTCATTGAACACTCAAGATCATGTTTAGATTCATCAAAAAACATGTCAGTAACTATGCAATATTTTAGAGAAGCAAAAACTTTACCCAACCTATCAAATTCCTTTCATATGACATTGAAATTCTACCATAAATATTCTTCCTCATGAATTCTATCTTTAATAACTATTTTCTCTACCTTTATATCATGAGAATCTCCTAAGACTACCACTTATTGAGGGATGAATTGAATGTTTTATCCATCCTTGATAACACATTACACTTCATGCTTGAGATGGCCATCAACAACTTCATGATCAAACATGGTTTCTTCTTCAAATACATCTCTCTTAAAGTCTTGGCCATATTCTTCATGGAAACACATTACCTAAAAAATTAAGGCATTATAGTATACTTAATGGACACAAATCCATTTAAATATGGATAAAAAAATTTGTGGATTGTCCTTTTGTTCATTAAGGGGAATCCCTATTGTAATTTATACCTCATAGTCAATCATGAGGTCTTCTTGATCATCCATGAATTTAGTTTACTCTTCTTCACTTGCTTCTCTCAATATGGGCTCTCCCTAAAGAAGGGGTGAGGTGGAAAGTTGATGGATAGGCTCATGGATTTGAGGTGAGAGCTAGAATATGAGATTTAGTTTAACATGAAGGAGTTGGAAATGGAGATATATTAGATGGTGAAAGATTTGTATATGGAGTGTGGAATTAAGGAGAGAAATTAGGAGTAGATTTTGGAAAGGTAAAATCATTAGTAAGCTCATATGGAAGTGAATTCTAGAGTTGATTAGAAGGAAAAACACCTACACAAGTAGGAGCTAAATCTTGCCAATAATATCTTTGTGTACAATCCATGGAAACATATAATTAAATATGACAAGACTCATATGAGTAATATTAAGGCTTATAGTCATCATGATATAGATGATAGGGTTTATATTGAGACTAATATAGAGGTGTCTCTTGATAGGTTTCTTGGTAATCATCCACATAAGGTTTTCCAATAACATGGTGTCCATATGGGGAGGGGATTAAAGGGTTATATGGTTGCCATGGCTCATAGGATTGCTAGCCATTTTGATAGGACTATATAGGAATAAAACTTGGTTCATAATAAGGTTGATAAGAAAGTTCATGATATAAGTTTGGCCATAACTATCCATATCAACCTCATATCTCAAAGGAAATAGAAAAACTGATAATTTTTTTCCAATAGAACTACTTGGGATTCTTATAACTAGAATTTATCATTTAGATTCACCATTTATGCTTGGATAGATGATTCCAAAGGCTGATTATTGAAAGACAACACCTAAATTATTTCAAAATCTTGGACTAAGAGTCCCACTACACGTGCAAAAAATTGTTGTCACTTGCATTTACACCATTTGAGGAGATGTCTTAGCTCTCCTCATCTAAGTGGCATAATTAAAACACCTCTAGGCTTATGGGTAGCCTATTAATGAGGTGAATCTCCCTTTCTTTACCACTTTGGATCACTATTACACCTAAACTTTTAGGAGGGAGAGAGAAAACTAAAATTAAAATATCTTAAAGGAGGTGATACACCAAATAAGTTGATGACTTCCAACCAGCTACATGTTACACATGAAACCAAGAGAATAACCAAACATACAATTCTATAATCTATATCTTCTCACATCAATGTTAAATTATGAGGTTATGGATGAATGCTTAAGCTAGGAGGATTAGACAAGAGGCCTTGAATGGCACTACTAAATAGACTAACTCAATCAACCTTGACACTTCCTAATGTAGTCATATAAAATTTCCAAATTAGTAGTTTGAGTGTGGTTTGTGACACCATATCCATGGGTACTTCTTACATGCTCTTGTGACCCTTCTAAACACCTTTTTTCTCATTGCCAATCATGTGTAACCTTATAAACGGTCATTTTAGCTCAAACAGACTATATTTCCTAGGCCAATCCTATCCCCCTAGGTCTTGAGCTTGTAGGATAAAGGTTTCATACTTTCACTACAACACCAAACCCTAGGGTGTCTCATTTTGGTGATCCTACCCCTTTACAATTTGATCCCAAATGATCATTTTCATCTGATTCCTATCCTTCATCATGTCAACCTAACATGAATACATCCGACCCATGACTAATTTTTATCTATAATATCTGATTTAAAGTTCATTTACAAGGGAATTGACAAATATTACAAAGAAAGCAAAAATGCAAGAAAACTACTAAGGCAAATTTTCCTATTCTCTGCATATAATTACCCAACATAACTATAAACACATTCAAACTCTCATACTAATCCCTATCCACCTCAATCATTCTCAATTTGTAATTATTAGATTCACATCACACCATTACACAAAGCACATTAGGTGAGAGAACTACACATGGCTTGATCCCTCTTTAGAGTATTGGTATGTAGGTAGTGTGCCCACATAAGGGGTATGGATCACATATTCAATGCATCTTACACACACCAAACTCCCCTTTTCAAGTAATTAAAATAATGATTATCAAAGCATGATGGAGGGTTAGGGTTTTAAGACTAAATCATCTCTACAGAAAGCTCTATTGGCATTCATCACTTAAGATTTCACAATGTAGGATCACATAGGAACAGTGCACAAAACCTAGAAAGTTCAAGTCTCTATGACCAATTTGGACAATATTAGTAGTAGACAAAAACATTAAGCCCCAAAGTGTCCTATTTTTATCACTCCTATCCTTTCACCAAATTGAATCTAAATTCTAATTTTTGACAATATCCTAGTCTTTCATAGCTAGTTTCAGACCCTATCTCAGATGTCTCAACATATTTCTAGTTAAGTCATCATTTCTCCTTATTATTATTTTTATAAAATTTTAAAAGACAAATAAGTTATATAAATAAATATTTTAATTATTTAATGATTTATTAATCTATACCCTTAACTAAAATAAGAATAAAACTCCATTATTCCCAAAATAGTTAAATCATTTGGTGAACCTAACTTACTTCATTTATGCAAAAAAACCTTAGAAACCATAGGAAAAATTCTTTTCTGATTTTTATAGTATTTTTCTTATTTTTATTAAATATTTAAATCATAAATTCACATTTTATTTTTAAAATTCACCATAGTAATTTTTTAAAATTGTTTCTTTCAAAAGCCTAGTTGCCTATACTAGGTCCTGATATTTTTCTAGTATTTTTTAAATTTTTTCCTACATATTTAAATAAAAAATTCACATTTAATTTTTAAAATTTACCATAGTAATTTTAAAAATAATTTTCTTTAAAACTCTAGTTGAATTTACTAGGTCTCTTTGCTTCTTGAGGTATCACCTTATAGGTTTGTGAGCTTCGTATTATTTTTATGCACATTCTAGTTCATTATTCAGATTATATTTATTTAATCATATTTTTTATTTTCTAAGTTATTTTACTTATTCCACCTAAGTTCCTTGCATCTATTCCTCTGAGATGAAGTGAAATACTTAGTGGTAACCCTCCTAAATTCATCCACATTCCTCTAACTCGTCCATATATCATGGATAAACAACCAAACCAACTTCTTACTATAGATCCTAAACATCTAAATTACACTAATTTCAATGAGGATAATTTTGATAATGTGTAATATTAGAATAAAAATAATGATACACACACTAATGTTCATAACCCACCACACCAGGTTCTTGATCCACTTCAACTTGTTATTGATAATGATGTCATCAACAAATATTGATTCTATAAAGTTTTTGAAAAATAATTAAAGAACAACCCTAAGATCATGCACTTATCTTAAAATCTATCATGAAAATTAAAAAAGATAAACAAGTTGAGTCTTCCATTCCTTTAGAGCAACCAGTTTTAAATGACACTATAGGGACAACTATGTCTCAACAACCCTGTATAACATCCCAACCTTACTATGAGGCACCACTATTTACAATTAGTACATCTTTGTTTCTTGATGTAGTATGCAAGAGATAAAATATATTTAATACAAGGTGTTATATCTTGATCAAGGTGCCTCTAGACTAACATAGGCTTTGGACTCTTTTTCTCTACTTCACCCTTACCACCAGGTTTTGTTCAACCCAAGCTCACTGTATATGATGACAAGGGTGATTTAGAGAAACACATGAGAGATTTTCATGTAGCATGCTTGGATTATGTGAGAAAATGACTGGTTGCTAACCAATTTATTTCCATGGAGTGTAAAGGATTATCCTCTACAATGGTTTTATAGTCTACTGAATTAGCCAGTTAATACATTCAATCTTTTAGCTAACATTTTCCTAGCTCATTTTAGCATTAACATCAGTGATAAGTTTTCTTATTCTCAAATTTAAAAATAGAAATAAAGGTCAAATGATCATCTCACAGATTATGTTCTTCGATATAAGACTATCTTGGCTAAAATGACTAGCCCCATGGCTGATCAAAAACTATAGGATCTCTTTAAATAGAGTCTTCTACTATCCTTGCGTGAGTGAATAATGTTTAAAAGTTTCTCTTCCTTCATTGAGTTATGTCATACACTAAATGAAATAGAATTTAAACTCATTTCAATGGGTAAACTTAAGTACACAAACATATCAAAAACAACAAACAAGAGTAACAATAAAGTCCCATACAAAGTAAAGGTTAATGATAAAAAAATTCAAAATAAACCTAAAATTAATGTGGATTCATAGCCCCCTCAATAAGTGGTTTTATTATCACCTCCTTAGTGAGTCTTTACAAATCTACCAGTATCTTCAGCCAAAATTTAACAGTATTTGAGAAGTTGATCCAAAAAAGCCTCTTCTACATGGATATGATCATAATGAATTTTGAGATTTTCATAGGGCACCAAGACACACAATAAATAGATGAATTTGTTTGAAACACAAGATACATGATTTTATAGATGGCAACCTTATTGATCTTTGCACTCCAATTAAGATTCCTCAAGAAAAGAAAACACAAGACAAGGCTCTAAAAATTTTCTTGGATCCTTTCTGAAAACATTTTAGTAAGAGATAGGGGATACATCAGGTTTTCACCATGCATATCATACACACCCTCCACTAGCTCCATACCAAGAACCTTTAGTTGAGTCACATCCTTTGAGCAACATGATTAGTCTATATAATTCTAGAGTTCTATATAGACCTTTGATCTCCTTAGAGTAGGAGATGGTTGAGGATGATTCAGATTACCATTAACTCTTTATAAGATCTTACTTTAATCATCAACCCATTCATAGTATTCTCATAGATAATAGATCTAGTGTAAACATGTACACTATGACATTACTTCATTATTTGGGATATTCATAATAAGATATTACCCTGATAGACATAAGTATCAATAGATTCAGTGGGAACAACCGAGTTCATTAGGTGAGATAGTACTTCTTCTATAGGTTAGTCTAACATATGTGGTTACATCATTTACAATTATTCCTAGTGAAGGAGTCTTTGATATGTTACTTGGTCAACCATGGATTCAAAAACATTGTGAAGTTCCATTTATAGTTCATAGATGCATGAAATTCATTCATGTTAATTAGGTTCTTATAGTTGGTGGAGTTCTATATGAGTTACCACTCACCACTTCAGAGCCATATACTACTTTTAATCCACTAGTTTAAGCTCCTATAGTAGTTATATTTCTTCTTCCAATTCATATTTAGACACAGTTGAGGTCTCCATCACCAACATAGAGAGTTCATACACTTCCATAGAGGTATCTTTTAGAGTAACCATAGTTTCAATATTCTAGATAGTTTACAACTACATTATTCACACCCAATGTAATATCATTGAGGTCTCATTACTCTACTCATAGATCACACTTTTAGAGATATTTTTCTATTTCCAGATGAGTCCCTAAGATCCCCATAGTTGCATCCACTTATTAGAGTTATAGGGGGACCCCACTATCAGTTTCCACTATAGATATTTCAGAGAAATTTCAACATACACAACTTTTAGATTCATAGTCTCAGCCCTTCTATCATGCTTCATGATCACACACAATCCCTCTCCTTAATATAAGACACCATGATAAGGAGTCTCTCATGTGACTCGTCGGTCAGTATCAATTCTTCTCAGTCTTACTTGTACATAGTTTCTCTTCAATCTCTTGTACATAGTTTCCTTTTGATTGACTTGTACATAGCTTATTTCAAAAATCAATAAATAATACAACAATTTCAAAATATAAAAACATTCAAAAAACTCAAAATAAAATAAAACATTAAATATGTCAAAAATACAAAAACATTCAAATATTTCAAAAACACCAAAAACATTTAAATTGTATGCATTATCCATGCTTTACATTTCTACTACCATGCTAGACTTACATTTTTCTATTATATGATATTGTTCGTCAATGTATCTACATTACCCTGCTTCACTTGACCTTCTTTGAGTGTGTGTAATGACACCTAGATCCTTGATTGCTTCACTCTACCTATTGAGAGGGCATCCTACTTCTACATTTAAGACATACATTAGAATATCTATCCACCAAGGGCATATTCTACATGACTACACCATCCAAGTTATGTCATTACTCCACCACACACTCTAGTTATCATGTTGATGTACATTACTTACTAGCTTACATATATTATTCTATCAATACTCACTAGTGTATATCACTTATGTATTTCTTAACATCTACCTAATCTTGTACTACATGTTTTTCATACTTTCACTTCTTATTTTGATTAGTTAGATGCAATTTTATTTCCATCATTTACATGCCTTCCTTTATTTCTTTGAGTAGCTATATGTTATTGCATTTATTAGTTCCTATTTTTTCTTTTATGTGTGCCTTAGGACATTTGCCAATGTCATTTACTTGTACTCTTTTAAGTGCTTGTGTCCCTCATGCCAATATTAATTGTTTAAAATTATATGCATATGTGGAATTTGAACATTCCTTATATGATTGCTTTATATCCTGAGTGACATGTTCCCATATCCCTTGTTTTCTTGGCCCCTTGGCCTCTTTTGTGTGCTTCTTGCTTCTTACCTTGTATGCTTCTTTGCTTGTTTTCTTCTTTATTGCTTTCAATTTCATGATCCAAATCATGCATTATTTTGATTTATTTGATGCCATGATATACATCATGTTACATCCCTCCTTGAAAACTAACAACTAACTAGATTTTTATTTTTAATTTAATGTACTACACATTTTATTATATTGTTACATATATATATGCATACCCTTGTTGATCTAACAATATCTAATACAAACTATGATATATCTTGAGACATATTTTTTTTATTATCATTTTTATATCATATATTTCACATCATAATAAACTTAAGGTCTTTTTATTCTAAGGGAATTCATTGTAGGGTCTTCATTCTTACCCTTAGAAGAGGTAGAAATAATTAGGGGTTTTGTCATAGAGATTAGATCCTCCTACTTGTCAAAAATCTATTTTCACAAACACTAAGAAGAAAAAATAGAACCCAAATCAAGTAGAAAAAACTAGAAACATAGCGATGAACATATAATAGTGATCATAAATAGAAAAGGAAAAGAGTTCCATACATGGACAATAAAAATACATAACAAAGTGTCCTATTTTTGGCACTATTGTCCAAACTATAGAAAACTCAGATTTTCTAGAAATAGATAGAAATGTAAGTTTAGTTACAATTTTTTTTAGCTATAGTAAAGTTTAAAATCATTAATTTGAGTACAATTTATCTTGGAGAATCTATATATATGGAATCATGCACAAAATTATGGATCTCACTTCCAATTTTAGATTGGGTAGTTGATATAACTTCCAAATTAGAATCCATGTTACATACACTAGTTATTAATGGCAATGTACATGAAACATTTGCTTTCTTTTATTTTAAATTTAGTTCACTACCTAGGTATTCTCATTAGTTACATGCCTTGTTCCATATATAGGTGGTTGGCATCATTTTAGAGTGGCTTTCATAGAAGCCTAATCTCCACCTTTTAGAGTGGCCAAGATTGGCCTTTTTATTTGTACACATTAGCTTATCCATGTCACATTTTTAGATTATAGATCATTCATAGGTTTTATGAGCCATCTCATATGACACACATTCATATTGATATCAGTGAATAGTTCCACACTTAGTGATAAATAATGAAGCCAAAGGAATAGCTAGCCTTTGTATTATTGAGCCACCTACTCAAAGGGATCAGACACACAGTCCAAACATCGGTTGGCATGCACATGACCACATAGCTTCAATTAGTGGGTGATGATGGAGCCAAAGGGATAGCCTTTGTATTCTCAATCCACCCTTAGGGAATTGAGAACTCAAATTCATTCATGATATTACTCTTGGTTCAACACATACCCAACATCACTCAAACATCACTTATCATCATAATAGGTTTTGTATTGGTTTGCATACCCAATGAGGTTTATTTATTCCTTTCTCTTCACCTCTTTTACCTAAATTTTGTACAGTTTTATTTTAGACATAGTGTGTCTAATAAAAACTAATATAATCTTTGTTTTCTATTGTAGATTCACACTTCATGATGTTCTCTCTATATGCATACTTAACATCACACATCTTCATGGGATTCACCCTTACAGGTAAATTTAGGTACACTTTTTAATTTTCCTTTATCCTAATATTTCAATGTATCGCATTACTAGAATAAAAGGGTGAAATTTTAGTCATATAAAATTTCTAAATTTGTAGTTTGAGTGTGGCTTGTGACCCTTATAGACACCTTTTTTCTCATTACCAGTCATCTGTAACCTTCTAAATGTTCATTCTAGCTCAGCCAAACTCTATTTTCTAGGCCAATCCTATCCCTTAAGGTCCTAAACCTATATGATAAGAGTTTTATACCTGGACTATATTGTCAAACCCTAAGGTGTCCCATTTTAAATGCTTATATCCCTTTACAATTTGATCCCAAATGATTGTTTTCATATGATTCCTATCCTTCATCATGTCAACCTAGCATAAATCCATCTAACCCATTACATATTTTTCTTTAGAAAATCCTATCTAAATTTAATTTAGAAAAGAGGTGAAAAATCTTACAAAGCAAGTAAGAATGCAAGAAAACTACTAAGGCAAATTTATCTATTCTCTACATACAGTCACACAACATAGCTAAAAACACATTCAAACTCTCATACCAGTCCCTAAGCACCTTAATAACTCTTAATTTGGTATTATTTCATCTATATCACACTATTTCATAATGCATATTAGGTGGAAGAACTACATATGGCTTGATCCCTCTTTAGAGTATCGGTATGTAGGCAACATGCCTACACAAACGGTGTAGATCACATGTTCAATGCATCTTACACACAGTAAACCCCCTTTTCAAGTGATTCAAATCCTATTTATCAAAGCATGATAGAGGTTTAGGGTTTAAATCCTAAATCATATTTATAGCAAGCTCTGTTGATTTTCAACACTCAAGATTTCATAGGTAAGATCACACAGAAACAATGCATAAAACCCAAAAAGTTTAGGTCTCTATGCCTAGTTTGGATAACAACGAGAGGAGTGGACAACAATGTTGGACCCTAAAGTATCATATTTTTATCACTCCTATCTTTTTACCAAATGAAATCTAGATTCTAATTTATGACACTATCCCAATCCTATACAACCATTTTTAGACCCTATCCCAACCTATTTCTAAATAAGTCATCATTTCTCCTTATTGCTATTTTTAGAAAGGTTTAAAAGACAAATAAATTATATAAATCAAGATTATAATTATTGAAAAATTATTTATTGATTTATTAACCTAGACCCTTAACTAAAATAGGAATAAAACTCCATTATTACTAAAATATTTAAATCACCTAGAACACTTCACATGCCTTGCAAGAAGAAGCTTTCCAATGATAAATAAGATGAAAGAATGAGACAACATGATATGGAAATCATACTTATCACTAAGAAAGATCAATCATCCAAGTAAAAAACAATATGAATAGCCATGAAGATTTAAAAATTAGTATTCTTATTGATCAAATGGTATGTAAATGAGTAGGTATTTGACATACTCAGGTGGAGCATAAGCTACAAAGGCCAAAGTGGCTACTTATTACAAAACTTAAAAGAGAGAAGAGAAGAAAAAAGTCCAAACATCACAAGTACACATGTCAATATGAGTAGATGAGTTACTTATTCATGAGAAGAGGATGTGGGATGAACCATAAAAGTTTAGAAAGTATAAGTGCCTATACAAGTCAAGAAACTCATGAAAAATGCCATGAAATTATTTGTTTTGGGTTAGAAAACTACCTTCATCATCCACATATATTTAAACATCCAAAAAAAACTAGGGATAGGTCTAATGATTTGGAATGAGAGGGAAGACTTTAAAACATACCTCTTCATGCATTGGTTTTAGTCTTGATCATCTATAATTATCTGTAAAGGAAACATCACCATCTGTAGTCTAAAAAACTCTTCTTTCATGCACCCTACATACTTGGCCTCAAAAAATGCATCAATTTTCTATGAAAATTCATTAAATATGGTAAATTAAACTTTTAAAGACACTCCATGGCCTTATATGAGTTGAGCACATCTTAAAATAATTTCATTTGAAGCTTTCCACCCTTCTCACTAGTTTGGTCACTATGCCAATTTTGACTCGCTAAGATGAGATATATTATTGAGGCACTTAGGAGTTTTATAAAGGTATTAAATTTACATTAGGTTTTATACCAAGTATATATATTCCTCTCAAATTTTTTCCATCACTTGAAAGTCCCTAGAACTTACAAAACACATAAAATAATTAAAAGTACACTATTTTTTACCCTATACATATAATTTTGTATATTCCAAAATCATGGAGAGTATCCTGAGAGAGTATCCTAAAATTTTAAATCATCATCCTGCGAAAAATATTCCATTAGAGTAGCTCTCCAACCTCATTTCCTTAAGCTGGTCATTAGCAAGGGTTTGCAAGGGTTTTGAGTTCTTTAGGCTCTTAAGGTTTGTTCATGCAGATTTGGCATTGAAGTTGAAAAAAATATCACAATAATGTATCTTAGGAACACTTTAAACTTTTCCCAATTTATTTATCACCCATGCACCAAAACTGTATAGTTATGAGCTCTTCAATTTGACCTCTCAAGTTCTTCTCCTTGTTTTACACATCCTTGATGTGATTTTGAGTCTAAAAATAGCTTCCCATACAACTTATTTACCTTCCAAAATATTTAAAACCTATTTAGTTACCCCATAAACATTATTCAATATATTTTAAATCTCTTCTAAGGTTGGAAATGAATATGACCCATCATTTGGGCTTTAGGCCAAAATCCTGCCTAAAGGTCCTGATTGCAACCTTGATGGTTTATACCTCCTTGTTGAAATTCCTCTTTTTTGATTTATTTCCCATGTTGTCATAGGTGTAATTAAACCTCTCACATATTCTTGGAATGTTCACTCATATCCTTACCTCACCTTATCACCCTTCTTCCCTAAAACTAATAGTTTGTAGTCAATGGAAGTACTCTCTATCTGAGACAAAATAGAGGGAACTTACCCTATATATCTAGAAAAAAATATTATATGGGTTTATAAAACCTATAAGAATTAAATATAGAAAAAATTATCCTTTTATCATTTCACTTGACCTCCCAAAAGTAAAAAAATATAAGATAATCTTGAAAAAGGTAGACTATATGTTTGACAGTCATAGACTGATTATGTATCTCATTTGGAGAGGGTTTTTATGTTATAATAATTTAATTTGAGAAACTAATTATATTTTAATGAAATTTTACAACCTATTCCAATATTTTATAATTTTAACCCTTATTAAAGCTCCTCTAATTTTCACCTTGTATGACTATGTGAAAGTGTTTGACTATGTTTTCTATTTTGAACCCAAAAATCATTCTAGTAGGCACATGTGTGCTTAGTTGGGATTTGTTATTATTGAATAAATACCTTAATTGAATATTTTATTTTAATTATAAATTATTTATACCTATGTATTCATTTTTAGATAAATTCCACCTCAATAAACCTAACCTTTTTACTCTCTACGAACACAATCAATTTTTTTTGAATGAGACAAACCTTGTGTATGAAGATTCTTCTTGGAAGGTATTACATATAAATTTTGATTATATGGACCATTTATAATTTATTATATCAATCCAACTTAATTTTCCCATATTAGGCCTCCATAATGGACTTTGTAGGAGTTTGACCCCTAATGTAGGTGCACATTTTTAGAAGAATAGACACCTATAGGTGTATATGGAGGGATAAAACATATCCCATAAACCAATTTGATGATCTCTTAGGTAAAAATTAATCCCTTAAATAATTTATAAACATTTCACTATGGTTTCAATTCCTAATTTTAAACTTTTATGTTGAAGGGTTTATTTGGAGCTCTTTCCTATATATTTCACTACCTACGTTTAGTGCTTAAAAGTGTAACTTTAGGCTCTCAAATTTATACCCTCCATTAACTTCATACCTTCCATATTTTTCATAGTAATTTTTATTTATATATTATACAAATATAACCTATCTATATGATTCAAACCATTTAGTATCTCTATTTCAAGATATCAACAAAACACCTCAGCGCTCTATTTTCTCATTCTATGGAAAAGGTCTTTATATACTATCTCTTCCTACTAGAAGGTGATATTCAAATTTTTAGATTAATATATCACTTCAAACATGAATATTATGATCCTTTAAACATGTAATAAATTAAATTAGGGTTTTTCCACATGCCTTAACACTCTATTGAATAACTCAGTCCCCTGTTTAGGCCACCTATACATGGCCACTTGCAAATATAGGTAGTGGGTTTAAACTTTAGACAATGAGCATAAAAAAATGTTGGTTATCACATAAAAACCTTTGAAAATTTTCCAAATGGAATATTAAAAATATTAAAATATTGAAATATCTCCTAGATTCTTCACCTTTAGCATGACATCATCTTGAGAGGTTGTAGATGTACTATTATGTTACATACAAGTAGTGAGCATGAGTAAGAGAAATGTACCAAAGATTATACCTTCATAGTCAATTAGTTTCTCTTAAATGTGTTAAAATAGAAACATCAAGATGTTTAAAGGTTCAAAACAAGGTTTCACACTTCCCATCCAACGTTGAATCCTTCCTTCATAGCACATGTAGGTGTAATTCCATGGTGTAGACCTAGAAAAGGTGGTTGATGATTAGTTGTTACAATACTCATAATGCTAATTAAAGGTATTAAATTGATTAATTTTGATATGATAATTTATTAATCCTCTCAATACTCTAATTATTCCCTCATGGATGTGTTAAAGGCTTCAATTTATCTCTTAATTGGCTATTCATGATAGTCATGGAGTAAACCAAATACCTCTCACTTTTAGCTACAAATTTATGGAGGATTATTTTAGATAATGATATTAGAATGAAATGAAAAAAATTGAAACATGGAAACCAACCATCATCATCCTTTGACACCATTGATAGGACATGAAGATGTTAGAAGTGGTGGAAATCTACTTACTACATAGAATAGGACCCGTATACAAACTTGAAGTGATTGGCTCTTCAAAACAAATCAAAACTTAAAACAAATGATGGGGAACATGTGAGTAAAATACTTATGAAATCAATCATAGAAGCTATATTGTATATACTTTCTCAAACCAAGGCAAAACATATAGGGTGCATAGATTAACAAGCAAACTAGATAGTCTAACTTCTTAGGAATGGTTCATGAAGCTCAAACCACCATTCCTATATAACAAAACATCAAATTTAAGATGACTGAGTTTATAATACACCCCAAGAGATTTTTTCCTAAAACCTCCATTACTGACAATACCAAGTATAAACCTGAAGACCATTTTTACTTGTTAAGCCTAGTGGAAGGAGAAATAAGTAATTTTCTTCATTTATTGGATCTAAAATGTACTCAATTATGGGAGCTGTACAAGTCCATACACCTCATTAAATTCTCATGTTTTCAAGAAAAATGCCTCTTTTTTTGAGTAACCTACCACTTTTTAAATAATAATAAAATAAAGAAGCAAAGAAAATATTGTTTGTTATGTCAAAGTAAAGAAGCCCTAGGATTTAGATGCATAAATTGATATTGAGGTTTTAGGATATGAAATTCCAAATGTTGTCTTTGATTTTGGAAACATAGTCGATATGATTTCTAGGTCTTCATGGGAGGCTATTGGATGATTGGTTCCAAGTTACATCCTAATAAATCTAAGCTTAGCTGATTACAGACAATTTAAACCCATTAGTAGACCATAGTATGTTGAGATCAAAGTCACAAAATATATCCTATGAGGTTAATTTGAAGTCATCAATATGAAGATAATAGCAATACATTACCCTATGTTGACTGGTAATAAATGGGCATATGATAGTCATATGACTATTGATATTGTACAAAATTAGCTAGTGGCACATTAGGGAGATAAGTTTGTCATAATTACTATTAATAGGGTACATAAATCTTACACCATTTTGGATGAACTAGATTATCCATATGTCATTTGAGAAATCATCTAGATGAAGTTAAAATCTAAAGAAAACCCAAAATCTCTATGCATATCTAAATGTAACTTCTTGTATGACTATACTAAACCTTGGGTACTATCATTACCCATTCAATAGTTAAATACATCTAAATAATAGAGGCCTAAAATAGTCATTACTCAACCATTGGAAACCTAATTTATCATAGAGGATTGTGCATCCATGTCTACTAATACCCCTACTTGTTCAAAATTTGACTTCTTCTATCAAGATTATGATCATATTCAAGATTATATAGATCTAACTAGAGAAGGAAATTTGACTTGGACAATAACTTCATCTATCAGTGGAGACTTAGATACACATCTACTAAAATAATCTTGAGGTTATCATGAACTATAACCTATTTGAATGGTATTTGAATATGAGATAACTTCTTATGTACTATGTGACTAAGGATATCAATAAATTTATTCGACACTTACAAGTCCATGTACCTACCATAAAACAGTGGGTTAGTGATCTAAATTATGAGGGAGTTATGGTGACATGGTCAAAAATTCATAAAAATTATTATCTCAAGTGGGATGATTTATATCAACTCATGATTAGTAGGTTTTATCTATTGTAGGTCATCAAAAGTAATTGGCCTTTATTCCAAGAAGGTGAGTGCCCTAATATTCATATTCACAAATGTGTTAAATTATAGAATAAAGAATGTGTGGCCTCAAAATATTAGGTTCACATCCTTCACTACACACTTTATCATTTACCATGAACATGGTATATGCATCAATGGCATAGGAAGGAGACAAATCATTTGGGGCAGGTGCAAAGTGATTTCATACATATGTTTTTTTTTTGAAGATGAAAAACCTCTAGTTCACAATGAACTATTAAAAATCAAACATTTCTTATGCCATGGGTGTGTATAAGATTTAAGCACCATAATGAAATACACTACATAAAATAATGCAACTTCTGAGCTCAATTTGGCATTAAAAATATATAAATCTCCCAAGAAAGAAGAAAAATCTCTTACGTATCCATGCCACTGAATACAAGATAAAGAAGAGGACATTAATGATTCAATTTTTGATGGTGATATTGATTTGACTAATTTATTTCAATTTGAATAGGTAATAGAATACCTTGGCATAGAACCTAGTAAAGAAGATAAGTTGTGCAAGATAAAAATTATTGAACAAGAAGGGAAATGAATGATACAAGAATCTATTGATGAGGGAAAATGTAAGATTTACTATTAGCCCATTAAAAATCATGTAGCAAACATTAGAATTGAGGAGGTTCCCAAATTGGTACATATAGGTGATTATTGGATAGAAGCTAAATTTTTTGAAGTTATGCAACTCTTACATGATTATCAAGATGTTTTTCCCACTAAATTTTCAGAGGTCTAAGGAGTTGATCCATCTCTAGGAAAAATTCATATCAAACTTAAGGAGTGTACATTACCCACAAAGAAATAGCTAAATCCAAACATGAAGTTGAAAGTGAAGACTAAACTTGATAAAATAAAATATGTAGGTATAATCTATCCTATAAAAAAGGTAGATTGGGTTAGCCCAATGGCAATTCAACCTAGGAAAATAGGGGAAATCATAGTATGTGGGGATTATAACATTTTTAATGATGCATGTGTGAATGATCCATTTCCAATTCCCTTCATAGATGAATTTTTATATTCTATTTCAAGCCACAAAGTCTACTCTTTCTTGGATGGTTTCAATGGATATCATCAAATACCCATTTTAGAAGAAGATAGAGATAAAACAACTTTTGCCATGGAATGGGGATCCTTTGTATACACAGTAATGCTTTTTTTCCTTAAGAATGCACCTATGGTTTTCTCTTATTCAATGGTTACTATGTTCAAGGACTTCATTCATGACTTACTATAATTCTATCTTGATGATTGGGTAGTCTTTTCTTTGTTTAAATAAAAAATTTCTAAACTTAGCCTCATGTTAGAATGTTATCACGCTCTGTGCATTACTCTAAATTTAAATACATGTTTATTTTTTACAAATTTTAGTGTTTTGCTAGGTCATGTAGTGTGTAATGAATGGATTTTGGTGGACTAGGTAAAAATTATAGTCATTTTGAGTATGCCTCCACCAGTCAACTCCAAATAAGTGGAATCTTTTCTTGATCATATATGGTACTATCACAAGTTTATCAAAGAATATGCAGCCATTTCATCTCCATTAGAATCTTTACTACACAAAAGTGTGAAGTTTTTCTAGGCTTTTGAGTTCCAAGAAACCTTTATAGAGATAAAGTAGAGATTGGTCACTATGCATATCCTTATATTTCTATATTTGAGCAATCCCTTTCACATGCCTGTTGACACTTTGGGTATCATAGTTGGTGGTGTAATTTCATAGCTAGGATATTGTTGAATGAAAAACCCCATTCATTTTGTAAGTTGGAAATTTATTAATACATAAAAGAACTAAACAATAATTTAAAGAGAAGCATCGGATATAGTGTTCACACCACATAAATTTTGACACTATCTTGTTGCAACAACATTTAAAATTTTCACTGATCATCAAGCTATGTGCTACCTTATCAATAAGTTGATTCTAGGAGGACACATATCTAGGTAGTTGATTCTATTTCAAGAATTCTAATTTTGAATTAATGTCAATATACGAAGATTAAATGTGGGGTTAGATCATCTTAGTCACATTCCTAATGGTGAAGAACTAGAAGAATTATAGGAATATTCTCTTGATGCTCGTTTAGTTCACATTTCCATTATTCCTAAAAAATTCAAAGAAATTACCAACTTCATTAAACAATAATTATTACTTGTGTAATACCAAGAAAGAGATAATAAGTAGTTTGTCACTAGAACTTTACCCTACACCATCAGCAATGGGTTTTTGTTTCATTTAGGGAAGGATGAAGTACTATGTAGGGTAGTCTTAGAACTTGAATGACCACAACTCTTATAGGAAGCACACCAAGGAATAGTAGGAAGACATTTTCTTGGAGAATAAAATTCCAAGAAATTGTTACAAATTATATTATGGTGGCCAAATATTTTTTATGATGCACATAGAGTAGTGTAGCACTGCAATGCTATCAATGCATGGGTAAACCACTATAAAAATATGAAATGCCTTTATAGCCTTTGTTAGCTAAATAACCATTCAAATAACAGGGAATTAACTTTGTCAAACCTATCCACACATTGAGTAAATGTAGTAATTCTAGGTATATTATCACTATGATAAACTACTTCACCAAATGGGTTGAAGCTATTAAAACAACTAGCTATGGTGTGAAAGATGCAACAAAGTTTCTCTATGAGAACATTATTACAAAGTCTAGATGCACCATCAAGCTCATTAATGATCAAGGAATGCACTTCATACACAACGCCATCAAGGATATTACTAAGGAATTCATGTTTTCTCATCATAAAATTATCATTTACCATACATAAGTTAATGGCCAAGCTAAAGCTTCCAACAAAGTGTTAGGAAAAATGTTGATGAAGATCTATGATGTCAAGAGGGTTGACTAGGAATATTGCATTCCTATGATTATATGGGCATTTAACACATACTATAATATAGATACAAGTTTTAATCCATTCTATTTTTTCTATGATATTAAATAAATTATGCTAATGAATTACTTAGTACCCAGTCTATGCATTCCAATGGTCATGAGATTAGGGGATCACGAGTTTCTCACTAATATACTTCTCAAACTAAATAGGATTATCGAGTATAGATTTAGAGAATATTGGATGTATTAATTTCACAAGCAGATCCATAAATCATGTCATTATAAGAAATTTCATAAAGATCAACTAGTTTTATCATATAATAATCACTTAATAGCATTTTTAGGAAAATTATAGATATGATGGAAAGGGCCTTATGTTATACATGAACTATCACAACAAGGAATGATTGTTTTGAGATATATTTAAGAAACAATTTTACCATAGTGCGTGAATGGTTTTAGGATTAAACCCTACCACCAATAGTCTATTTTATTTCATTCTGCTAAGTGAGTGGGTGTTGAGTAGCACCAAGTAGATTAGGATTTATAATTTCTACATTTTTTGTGTGTTTATTTTTCTATCTATGTGTATTTATATATGATATATTCACTACCATTCAAGAAACAAGATACCAAGTATGACATACACCAACCATGTGCTTGAGAATCCACATGTGCCATCATGGATGTTAGCAAGAGTCAATAAAAGAAATTAAGTTTGAGAAAAGTATAGACAAGTCACATCAACAAGATCTCCACTATATAATAGTCATCCACTAGAAGTAAATGCCATATCAAAGGTTTAATTGAATTAATCTTCAAAAAATTAGTGGCCAATAAACATCATCCACTTTTACCCCCATATTGATAGTAAAGAACATAACAACATATCTTCACACATGTGCCAATGACTAACTATCTAAATTACCAGATCAGATAAGATTTACTACTCAAACATTGCATTCATGTTGAATGGATAGCTAAGCATGAAATTTATGTAGAGAATAGACAAAAAGAAATATATAAAGGCCTAGATCACAAACCAAATTTGCATTTCATCCTTGTACATATTTTTCATAACCTATAATTTCAAAAGTGCTGAGCTAGTTTTATTATGCCACGATCCACCATAATTTCAAGATCATCATTCAAATAACATGGATACTTCATGACTCATTAAGTGACTTATTGATGCACAAAAATAAGTAATGGGGATAGATATGGCTCTCAGGAAGACAAATTTCAATGATCATGAGCCATTTTAATTCCTTTGAGTAGTAGAACAAAAGTTATTTCATCCAATTCCTATCGATGATATATAACTACTCACTCTCGTATCCCCCCATAATTTACATAGAATAGATGCCAATATCCTTCTTTTAATGCCAAACTTTAGTGACTTGGGAGAGATTATACAAGTCCTATTTAGCTAATACAATGAAAATAATATCTACCTTGGACTGGGTATCACCATTGTCATCAACACAAAATCCATGGCCCAAGCTTTGGGCATGCCTATGTGAAGAGATTCCCTTTATCCCTACAAGATGAGAATGTCACCTATTCTCTAGGAAGTTTGAGATTTTTATGTTTGAGGATTAAGAGGAATTATAACTAAGGAAATACATGATGAACTAGTATGTATCCTCATGGAATGTATCATAAGGAGGTTTTTTCATATGACCAAGTCTATGAAATAAATTCCAAAAGGAGTCATAGACATCACCCACTATATGATCCACCAGAATGAGAAATTAAAATGGATAGATTACTTCATTCAAGAGATACTCACAAATATTTATAAACTATACATATCTCTAAAGTATATGTTTTAGTACTAGTTCCTTATATTCCTACTCTAATTCACATAATGGAAGTCCTTAGAGGGATAAATGCACCTAAATATAGATCATTGGCTAGCATATTGATTCCCTAACCTCATCTAGACACCTAATTTTAGATCCATAACACATGATGGAATATTCAAAACATTGTTAGAGGAGTGGCTAAAATTGATTAACACACATCCCTAGGTGCCACCAAATGTCATGTAGTATTTACGATAACACTCAACTATCACCTTGATACCAAAAGGTGTATTCATACATATTCATGAGTTTCCATGGTCACACTTCACACTTATTCCATTATTCATCATCATGGAAATGGTATAGGTATAAGTCACTAAAAAAAATGCATATCTAGACATTTGACTCCACTATAGGCCATACCACTAGGCATAGCCATCCCTACATCAAAATAACCAAAAGAAGCCACCAATTCATAGACATAAAAGGGAAAACACAAGCTTTCCATAGAGTATCAATCTGCATCCCCTCTTTTGAATAATTATACATGAATCATGGTGACATGGATAGATGATCCTAAGGTGCCATAGATCATAAGCTAATGTGACCTTCCATAGATGACCATAGATGAACAAGAAGTCTACCAGGTAATGATTGTAGACATGGCTAATGACTTTAATTATAGAGAGGAGGAGAATGAATTATTATTTTGGAAGGCTATGCACATGGTCTAAGTGCATAAATAGGTTCCTTTGAACCTATAGGCTGACCTTACACTATGCCCTACATCTATCATCATCGATACTATATGAGAAGAAGAAAAATATTTGTAGTGAAGGACTGACTTTCTCCAATAATAACCTACTCCTACCTTCACAACTAAGGATGTATTTAGGTCCCTTTTAGAAAGTCGACTAGAGTCACTTATGCATAGAAATTGAACTAGGATTAAGGCTAGAGTCTCACCTATACTTAAAGAGTGCACTTTTAGTAGATTATCTATCATGAAAGAATCACAACCTACTCCATCTTTCACTACACTACCACCCAAACATAGGTTGGTCACCCTCAAATGTAAGAAGGCACATGTTTTCAACTCAAACATTTGACAAAGTGACTTACCATCATCACCATAAGCCTAGGAGGTTGAATATCTCACACTTGAGTAACCCATTATAGAAGAACAATAGGCCTTAAGGGAAGAATTAGCTCACACACCAGAACGAGTAAGGAAGTAGGAGAATAGGTGATAAAAGGAGAAGGCACAATAGTAACAAGCAAGTTATCAAGCCTAAGAATTTGAGGCTACATAAATGGATATGGATATAGAGTCTATGCTATAAAAATACATGTAAATAGACAAGAAGGCCCAAGAAACTACTAACACAGCTAAGGAAGATAGTAGATGAAGTTGTAGAAGTAAAAATTAGCTAAGTTCACTACTAAGGCTAAAGCAAAAGAAGAAGAAAAATAGAAATGAGATGCATTAACCTACGTATAATAGGCCTTAGAAGCTACCAAGTGCACAAAATAACAAGTAGAGGAAATTAAAATAAAGATGAAGGAATAAAAAGATGAATCCTTATGCCAAGAATAGGCATAGTAATAGGTATAGGCATAGGCACAAGCATAGGAATAGGTACAAGTGTGGACATAAGGTATGAAATAATAATTCAAGGATTTAGCCTTGGTATAATAAAATAAACAAGAATAGGAATGTGAGAAAAAGACAAACAAGCATAACATCAAGCTGCATAGGAAAAGATGAATAAAAAAGGAGGAAGAACCTAAAAGAAAATAGGTTGAAGATACTATGCAACAATTCAAATTGGTAGCAGACAGCTAACATAGAAATAATAAGAACCTAAATAACCAAAATTATAAGTATCATAGCCATCATAAGAATAATAACCATATATAGCTTAAATAGGTCTTTACCTCCTAAAATTACCATTGGGAGGAGTTTGGCTTATGTCCTAATTATTGGTGCTTGGCATACAACCTTTTATCTCCCACTTTCCATAATGCCACAACTAGAACCTTTGATAAATCCAATTACATTGGATTCAATAAAAATAAATTAGTAATCCTTATTATATGTCTTGAGTCTCCCACTATAGAAATAACTAGACGGCATAACAACATTTCAAGAATCCATTTTGAAGAAGGCCACCTATTTGGAGCTAAAGATGAATCAATCTAATGTGGAGAGCATAGTGTTGAAGGATTTACTTTATGAATATTCAAATATTATCTCAGATACCTATCTAGAGTTTTTTACTTGAACAATTAGGGACCAAGTCATGTTTGACCAACATAGACTCAAGACTTTGGTCTTTGATTTGACTAAGGACTAGTGCACAACATAGAAACTCCATGTAGTCAACATATTGGGTGATGATGTGAATACCAAGGAATCCATGCTCATAACCTTAATATAAGAGTACTAAGGCATGTTGGACACTATTTCTCTATAAGAATAATAAGTCATGTGCACCTTATTAGACTAGAAGTAACAACTGGATGATTCTTTAGCCAATTCTAGCCTAGACTTTGCCACGGCTACAAAAACCAAGAAAATAATGAGTAGCCACACTACCTCTATATACAATAATGATATATCACTTCAATACTTATTAAATTTCAAAGATAATGTGCAAAACAAAATCTTCAACTAGTAGAGTTAGTTTCTATGTAGTTATTTTATAGGTCTCCAAGCCCAATGTCACACAAACAAATTAGATTAGATGAGTGGTGAGATTCATATGAGGGTCACCAATACTAAGGAAACCATGAGAATCACCAAAAACTTAGATCTCAATAATATCATTGAATATCATGCACCATTGTCCACCCTATTGTGCATGATCCAATAAGTCTTGATTGACTAGTGTACTTACAAGACCAATCTATCTCCATTTTTCAGTGATGTTTCCCAAATTCTCAACACTCATGTGTATAAGCTACCATCAAAGATCTAATAGGTCATTTATAAACACAAGGATATTTATTCCAATGATTAGGGATCTTTTGGTCAGTTATCATCTGCTTCCATGCCACCCCTATCAAGTTAAGTATTGCATAGAGTACACATTTTGTATATAATTTTGTATTGGGAATGACTAGTAAGACAAGAAGGCCAAGATGGTTGAAAACCCATAAAGTGTGGCCACTTGGTCATTTTATCCTATTAAAAACCCAAAAGGGTGGTAGGCTGGTATGCTACTTAGTTGAAAACCCAAAGGGAGGATAAGTAGTGTGCAAGAAGTAAAAACAAAAATGGTGCCTTGAGTGATTACTGAAACTCTTACTAGTATAACCACTTCTTCAAATTTTACCCTTTGTGAAAATTGAGAAGATCTTGTGAAATTATCTTAGGATGAGACAACATTTTAATTTTAGGAAAGTGTTAGGAGAAGAACTTGGATATTAAAGCTATGTAGGATATTTGTGTATATTTATGTGTTATGTGCTTAGTTTGTCATATATATTCATGCATTACATACTAATTTTGTCATATATATGTCTATTTTATCCTCTATATACAACTTGTAATAAGTTATAATTTGGATAAACTCCACTTTTGTTTCCAAGTAAGAGAATAATATGAATAGTCATAGGCTACAAATGACTATATATATGTATGTTTGTAAGAAGAAGAGAGTTCCACTTTTGAAGAGATTAATAGAGGATATTTTATTATGGTTACCTATTGTGTTTATTACTTTGTTCCTTTCATGCATTCTCAATTATAATGATTTTCTTACTTTATGTCTAGTTTAATCCAAATACTCTATAAATGTTAATGAATTACTAGTTTTTCCTACTTCCTGCTTAATACACAATAATTCATCCTTGCTATAGTTATGTTATCTAACCTTATATATGAATATGAGGAACTATCATGTGCACTAAGTATAACCTAGCTATCCTCATCCTTAGCATGTTTTGATGCTTCAAGGACCTCTACTAACACATATTTAAGTATGTCATCATGATGACATTATGACCTTATAATGATGTATTATATTTTTGAAAGGATTTTTTAATAGTATGAAAGGGTGTTTTAATAATATGACATTATATTCAATTTTTTGAAAACTCTTTTCTAAAATACCCTTTTTAAGGAGACCCACCTTTTTAGCATATTCCTTTTGGAAGACTCTTTTTTGAAAAGTAAATATTAAATGACACTTTTAAACTCAAAATTAATCTTACTTATATAAAAATTAAATATAGATACCTTGAATTACCTATGGTTTTCCTTATTCCTAGTTCTACCAAATATCTTAGGATGAGAAGCACACATAAGTAAATGAATAGTATTATACAAGTCAATTATGAGTACTATTTTTATTGCTTTTTGCCCTAATTTTTTTCCATTTGTTGGTTTTTAAAAATTTCACTCCCTTTTTTTTTAATTTTTAATTTTGAATTTTTTAGTTTTTGGGAAGATTATTATCATTTATTGATTTTAAATCCTCTTCCTTTATTAGACTCAAAATATTATACTTTGGTTATGATGGAAGAACAAGGTTCTTCCATATAACAAAATTCTTCTTGAGATTGAATTTTTTGGTAGAAATCCTATTTACAAGGAGGTTGATGATATAACTTCAATATGTGCCCATTTACTAAAAGTGTCTTCCTATTAAAATTAATTGGTAGAAAATGAACATATCTTATTAAAAATATTTTCAACTTGGTAAGGACCTAACCATCTAGTGTAGATCTTACCTTTATAATGTTGGTATTGTGAATCAAATAACAAGGCCTAATATCCTTATTGAATTTCATTTCCTTGATGTGATAGTCATGCCATGCCTTACTTTTATGTTGAAGAAGCTCTATCTGATGCAATGCCTCATGGTTCATCTCATCTAGTTCATTTAATAAAATAATCATGTATTTATGTGCTTATGTTAAGTCCATGCATACCTCCATTTTTTTTTCTTAATGTCCACAACTCAAACTCAATTGGAAGTAGTTTATTTTTCCCATATACAATTTCATATAGAGAAAAGCCTATGATGGACTTCCATATTCTATTGTTTGCCCAAACTACTTTAGGTAACTTACTTTCCAAATTTTTTCTAGTGATTTATAGGATCTTGGTAAAGATAGTTTATAATTATCTATTATAGACTTCAAATTGACGATTGCATTGAGTATGGTAAGATGATGACTTCTTTGGGTGATCTAGTAGTGTTTTGTGAAGGGTTTGATAATGTCAGATGCAAATTGATGGCATTCATCTATAATTATTTCTCTTGGTGGTCCAAACCATTAAAATATCCTTAGTAAAATTATCATCCTTCTATTCATGTTAAAATGATAAGGCCTTAAATTTATCCCATTTAGTAACATAATAAATACATAATAGGATGTACTCCATCCCTTGAGATGGTGGGTCAATAAGACAATTGGAATGTAAATCCAATTTCTCAAAGGTTTTTAAAACCACTTGAGGATGGTGGTAGCCAAATTTGACCCTAGGTAAAATTAGGTCAACCCACTATATATTGAAACTTTTGATAGGGTATTGATAGATCATAATATGGTCACATGGTCATGTTTAAGGTCATCTAATATGTTTCACCTTAGTCTTTTGTGTTATTCATCTTAACATCCACTTATGTCACCTTTTGGCCTTTATTATTAACTTTTATGTAACTTTCATTAAATGACACATGTCAAAGTGTTTTATAACATCCCATATGTCATTTGAGTGTTAGGAGTCAATTTTTTAATTGATATAATGCAGTTTCAACATCTAAAGGAGGAGATAACAACAATTTTAGGAAGTTAAAGGCAACTTTATGGCCTAAAAAGTACACTTGGCATGTGTGAAGGTTTAAGAGTGTCCCTTAAAGTTCCTTCAGTAATTTATTTTCTTAATAAGTCATGATAGGTTCAAATCTGACAAAAATTGGTTCATCTTCTTGATTGTTCTCCTAGATAAGGTCATATAGGTCAACCGGTCCATTATTGGTACAAAAAATATAGGATAAATTGAGATGAATGCCTTTGATGACTGATAATATCCTTCATTCATTTCCTTTTCATTGTAGTATTTTTAGGTTTGGTATACAATTTTCTATGAACAGTCACTAAGATTGTTGATGACTTCGAACTACCTGCTCATCCCATGGCCTCATATTTTATCATCTATATGCAGTTGTCTAATGATTCCAAGAGTTGTATATTTTTTTTAGAGATGTTTTATCCTCTTAATTATGTTTATTACATGTTTTGAAAGTGTGAACATAAATATATTGGTAGAAACATCTCATTGTGCCAGTAGTGAACACTCAAAAGTTTATAGAACATGTTTTCCATATTTATAGAGTTTACATCTCTATAAGCTGGTTGAAGTAAGGGATAAAAATTTGTTTTACATAAATCCTTAGTGTAATGTTTCTTATTATCTTTACTTGACCATGTAGAGAATATTCATAACCTGATGGACCTATTCTCTCACTATCATATGTAGGTAACATGCATTTTGACAATCTATACTCTAGAAATTAAATGTCAATGATTTGAGAGGAGTTAAAATTATACTCTTAACTCTACAAGAGGTATCCACAATATCTATGTCCATAAGACATTCAAGGTTTCATTATACTTTCATTAAGAAGAGAGCTAGGTTATTAATAGTGGAGCTTTTATTATAGTCAAGTTTAATGGAGACCAATAGGAGTAAGAAGGTTATAGAGATCTGAGTGCTAATGAAGTTTGGAGTTTTAAGTTTTTATAGGTTTCTCAAGGTAAAACAAATGGACTCAACCTTTGAAATGGATTTGAATGGAGTTATCAAGTCACCTGCCTGGTTATGACTATTTTTTTCCACTCAAAAAGTTGTAGAGTATAAAATTGCTTAGAAAATATTATTTCCTTAACTTATTCAAAAGGAACTATATCCTATATAGTGTCTTTCTATGGTATGATATTATGAAACATATGTAAGCCTAAATGGCCTCCCACTTGTAGTCTAGGCCTTGTAAGATCATTTTGTTGGCATATGAAATATAGTTTGGTCAAGATAATGAATTTTGGGTGACTTAAAACTAAAACTAATTTCTAATAAAGATGATCAAATAGCTAAAATACCTTTTAGGCCAAAAATGAGTCAAGAACTTGAAGTGCAATAGTGGCCTTATAATGCATTTGGTGAATAGAGAGTGGTGCCTAGTTTTAAGGTGTCTTATGAGATTATCTAGGTATGAGTTGATATTGATGACCTCAAAATAATTCAAAAATGTGACTAAAATGTTAAAATATGTCCACACCTATAGGAAATCTCCAATTATACTTAGATGAAACATCTACAGTTAGTTTGTAGATGCACAATATGTTTAAGGAGGGAGATAAGAAGCATGACCTACAGGTATAGTGATTATTTTTGGTTTGAGATGACATAATGACCTAAATAATATTTTATTTAATTAATCACAATGATGAATCATAATAGACACCTATATAAATCCCATTTCCCTAAGGTGAATGTCTATAGTCTTTATAGTCACAAATTTGTCATTCTACTAAAAGGCCTATGATAACATACTGAGATAAAAGATAAATAGAAATGTTAAATTCAATCTCATAGTGATATATATAATTTTTATGTGATTTAAATATATATTAAATATAGAGGTTTAACTAAAACCTTAACTTACAGTCAAGCCCAACACTGCATACAAAGTTTTCACACAATCATCAGCTCTATGAGCCAGTCTTAAGGGATTTGGAAGTTTAAGGGCTCTAGAAGGGTGATCTAACTATGATATTTTGTATATAACATATTCAATAGTTTTTATAACCTCCCATAATTCCATTTTGTATTTTTGAATAGGGTAGATTCCCTCTATTTTATCTTAGATAGAGGGCACTCCCAATCAAGACAAAGTTGTATGCAAAGCACATGAATGGTAAGAAAATGTGGTGGGAGTCTTCGAATATTAAGAGATAATTTTGAAGGAAAATTTTGATGTGTAAATATTTTTAGCATCACCTAATATCATGAGAGGCACCTATATAGGTTCAACCACATAAAAAAGATAATGAGGCCTATTAGGCTTAAAACTAGGCCTAAGCATTATAGGTGTCTCACTTGATCTATATGAACATGAAATCCTTATTAATAACCTTGAGGACATTTATAGGAGATTTTTGGGTTGACTAGATCCATTTTTTTTTAGAGAAATATTCAAAATTGGTCAATTTGACCTTAAATCCTATCAAGCCCACTTAAAATGCACATTATGAACTTGAGAGGCCATGTTATTTTTCTCAAAAATGTATGTACAGTATAAATTAGAACTCAATAATTTTATAAGAGTTAAAATTGGTCCTATACCTCAAATTTTTAAACTTATTTCTAAGGTTAGATGTCAAGATTTTATGAACAATCTTTAACAATCCAAACCTCTTAAAACCCTCTCAAAACCCTAGTTTGGATCTGATGAAGAAGATATGGTGGTAAATGAATCTAAAGGTGATAAAATTTCCATGAAATTTCATTAGACATGTCTATAACTCTCTTAGGCTCCATGACATACAACTTGGTCATACTATCATCTATCTGAAGATGGCTAATACTGGATTTCTTACATGATTTGAGTTGTTTTACAAATTTAGAGGAGTATGGATACTTAAAAATAATTATGTGAGTGTTATTTAGAGACTTATACAAAGTTATGAAACTCATTTATCACCTTGGTTAAACATTAAAAAACCTCTGATATCTTATTCATCATAAGCAGTCTAAACATATAGTGAGAAGGCAAGATGACTGTCAAGTGATGGAAGTGAGAAGTGTTTTATGATTCTCATTAATTTATATTTGATATAATAGAGGAAAAATTAGTATTATTTAATTTCCTTGACACCTCTTAAATTAATTTATTTTATAAAAGACAAGTCACTTTGGTGATAAATGTGAGGAAAAACCTAGGAGACTAGTCATGAATAACTGGACAAAGTGAATAATAGGTGACAAAGATGAATTAATTAGTTAGGGATGAGTATATGACATTAAATAACCACTTCTCTACCTTATAATGATATAAAATATGTTTCAAATCTTCATATGTCAATTTTAGACACTCAAGTTCACTCCTCACCATCATGAAGGTAGTTTTAAACTAAGGCAGTGAAGGGTCTATACCAACTTGAGGAAGGTTCTCTTTTTCATATTGAAAAATATTTATGATGACCTCCTAAATTATTTTAAACTTAATTTCATTAAAATTTTAACTAGTTTATAAAGTTTGACACTTGGTCTTGTGACCCTTTACTTTAACTTCTTCCCTTTCTTCTCCTATGTCTATAAATGCAAGCCTTTTTGGTAATTGTATCTAGTACACACCTGGTATGGTGAAAACCTAATAGTTTGGCACATTATTTTGTCCTTTAAATAAATTTATGAAGTTTATTTATTATTTTCACATCTTTCCTAAGTATTTCAAGTGGTGTATTTGAATGATAAGTGATGAATATTATTTCTCCTTGCTTTCTTTCTACCCTTGTATGAATTGTGTGAGTATCATATCTTCTAGCAGGTATTATAAAATGTATTTCTTGTTAAGTTTTACTTTAAGTCTAAGAGGGACTAGTAGTTTCTAGTATTAGACCTTTTCACCCACCTTTGGTTATTCATATCAATCTACCTCTATAAGAAACACTTATGCTAGAAGGTTAAAGAGTTGAGGTTAATTTTAGTAGCTTTTCCTCTTAATGTATATTCAAGTGTGTTTATGGAATAATATTTTATTGTATAACCTAATTAATATAGGTTTAATTTCTATTATGTTCTTCCCTTTTTCACCCCCAAAGTGATTGGTCTAGTATAGTGTTTGATCTTAAGAGATAAATCAATGGATATATCCCTTTAACCTATAGGTTTACCTTTATTATAAGTAACCCATATGTCTAGAGGTAATCTCATGTTTTCTAAATATGGAAGAAGCTTGAACCCTCTTATAGAGTGTAATATTTGGCTATAATAATTTTATCACACCTAGTGAGACCAAGGTCTAGAAGAGTAAAATAATTATTAGTGTGTTCTTCTTAATATAAGCTTTTAGAAGAATTAAAACAAACACCAATGCAAAATATGAATGTATCATCTATTATTAATCAACTTAGGTACTTTTTAAAAATATTTTGATCATCTTTTGTGTTTCATTTAACTAATGAATATGATATGGATAGATATGTTGAGAGTTATTTCTACATATAACCCTATCAAAGTTGTTATTATTAGAGGTATAATCATTGAGAGGGGGGTTGAACTAGTGAGCCTAGATATTAAAATTATAATTCCAATCCTTTTAGGCTATTAAAAAACAACATATATCAAATTGATCAAGCAACATTGACAAGAGACCTCATGCATTCAATGCATACACAAGATCAAACTCACAACACATAGTTCCTATTGGAAACCCTCACAGGGAATAAAATTCACTCTCAAAATTGAAACACATGGAATACTTGTCCTATAAGAAATTTCAATAAATAGACTGGTCAACTCCTTTAGGATAGAAAACCTTAATCAAATCTCCCTGACCAAAGGCCTTTAGTGAAGCACCTATTTCAAAAGGAACAACTACTCTTAAGGAATATTAATTCCTTTATACCCTCCTTTGAAGTTAAAATATCCACCTAAAAATAATGTATTCAGAATTTGATAATGGATCTCAGATTATCTAACCCCTGCACAAACTCCATCTCTATCTCATATAGGCTTCTCACATAGGCATGCCACAATCTCTCTCCTTCACTCAAATATTCCTCATATGCATACTTATACCTCTTCACATATATTTAAACTATAAGAAAAGTATTATTACATCATAAATATGACCTATATTTCATACCCATAGATAAAAATCTACTTTGCTTATCAACCCATCCATTGGGTACATCTACTTCTCCTTCTCTCTATAACTCTCACATGCACACCTTGTACAAGTCTTCAAAAAAGTCTATAAATAATCATATTTGATTTAAATATATATAAACTTAATTAATATGAAGATTAAAATATTTACTTTTAAATACAACACATGCCTTCACCCTTAATACATCTAATATGGGTCACACTTAAGCACAACACACTTTCAAATAGGCCTAAGTCACCTTTTAGGTCATATGATGACCCATTCACCTCTTTTAAACTTATCTAAGTAAAATAAGAACAAAAAATCACCTCAAAATGTATGTAACCATCCCACATGACCCATTTGACATCCTCAAATTATCACAGTCACCCAAACACTCTTTTACTAAAGCAGAATTTATTCAAACAACATTCTATTCACACAATCAAATTCTAAACCTTTGTTAATATTTAATATAGTTTATAATTTTTTTTAAAATGAATTAAAATTATCCTCATGGAGTATAAATCACTCCCAAATAGATAAATCATCATGAGACATTGAAATACCATCAAAACAAGCTCAAATATCCTTCTTAGGTCACTTGTAGAACACAACCAAACACATAGTCAACTTTTGACATTTATAACTTTGAGTGTGTACACTTTAAGACCTTAAAATTTATAATTATATATTAAATTTTTATTCCTCTACAAATCTTGTTTTTACTACATGGTCAAATTCTGCATATATCAAAAGTTATGGCTTAAAAACTAGGCACTGATCTTTCCTTGTTAAATTCAAATATTTGAATTCAAATGGTCATAGTTAAACATCAAACACTATGATCAAATCTCATGTCCTCACTATTTTATATAAATTATGAACCATAAATATTATTTTATTAATCTCAACTTATAACTCATAGTGCACCATTACCAAATGTTAAACCTTGAATAGTTGACATTATCTCATGCAATCTTAAATAATGACTCAACGTGTGCCATCGACATCTGTAGATCATCCAAGTCTTTATCTTATAGTGATCACCATTTTATCTTTCACAAAATCCAAATGATCATGATATTTTTCACCATTTCATGCCATTTTATCATCTGACTACATATGAATTATTAGATCAATCTTGTATAATCACCCATGCATCATTAAATCTTCATTTAATTATGATATTTAACTCTATTAAGCATCAAATAATTTGACCTATTTAGATTAATTTTCACCGTATATATTCACTTTATTATCACCCACAAGCCATTATATATAAATTTCATCCTGGTATTTAACATCATGCAAAATAGACTATGTATGGGGACCATTCCTATCTACCTAGAAGCCCAAATTTGCACAATCATATCTTTTACCTCACTCACTCACATGTTAACAAATATAGAACATATGTTATCCTTTAAAATAGGAATATAACCATGTATCAATATTATTATATAACCTTCACATGTGTGAGATATAATGACATTAAAATGCCTCCTCATATTTATTTGTTCATAGAGTGAACTATGCATAGAACTATTTGGAAAGGCCAAATTTGCACATGCATAGCTTTTGATGAGGTTCATCGCTTGACTTAAAATTTAGAAAAAATAAACTAGGCATAAAACTAAATAAACCCATATGATCAAACTCTCCTAAAACATCTACATGTGTGAGATATGCCACCATCAAAATTCCTACTCAACTTTTCCTATTATATTGGAAATTTAGATAAGTATGGGAAAACACTATCAAATTCCCTGAGAGCCCAACTTTGCACTTGAAAATATTATTTTGTGATTCATATCTTGAAATTAAATTTAGTGCATAGAAACTAGACACAAAAATTATCACAACCATATGACCAAATCCTCCTTACTCATCCACACATGGCAATGATGATGTCATCAAACTGCCTATATGGATTTTTTGCCACTAGACCCAAATTGTCTAGATGAAAAAATGATAAACAAGATGAAATAAACTCATTCAAATAAGAAATAAAATCATATAAAACCTATTTTATGACCCATTTCACATGATAAAATGAATATAATCATCCCTAAACATCTCTAACCATGCCAAAACTGAAGATCAACCAAACTAACTTCAAGAATACTAGGACAAGCACATTTCACACTTTGTCATTGTCACTTAGACTATGAATTTAATTAATCCAATCAACTATAAACCTACATGAAATCACCATGACATCATTTATAATTCTCAAACAATCTTACTCTTGTTATTGATGTCAACACCCATTAATAAACAACTCACCTTCCTTCTCTCTCTTCAAGAACTCTCAAAATAGGAAATTTCTCCCCCTTTGACACAATGACAAAGTGGGAACCAATTGATCTCAAGGATTTTAAAATATCATAAAATAGGATAGTACCACATTATAAATATGATAAAAACTCCCCTTTACCTTGAGCCTATCTCTTCTTACCTTGACGACATCCTTCTTGCTACATACCAACATTCTTATTCAAATAAGCACTGTAACAATGAATAAAGAACCCAAAAAATAATGAAATATGATGGAAATAACCAAGAAAATTCTAATACGAACTCCCCCTAATATTTATGATCCATTATACATTTTGATCATCCTTAGATCTCTGTAAACCATGAAGAAGCACCATATAGGCTTATTAACCTTATCTCTCAAACTACCACAAGTACCACCAACAAAACCTCATGAAACTCACCAAATAGGAAACATGTACTAAATCATCCTTATAACTCACCTTGAAATACTCATGCATTTCTCTTTTGGATAAACTAAACAAAAAACACTCTTCTTCTCACTAGGCTTGTCTAGTCTCCTTATAGCCCTACCTAAACCTTGTAGAGCCCATAACTTTTAGTAGACACACCATTAATACCTAAAACATTATATATATATATATATATATATATATATATATATATATATATATATGTATGTATGTATGTATAATATTCCCCCTTAAGCACACCAATTCTAGTTACCAATATCATCCTCTACAACATACTTCCTTCACAAACCAACTCGCTAATTAGGCCTCCATCTTGACAAAAACATGATTAACTTGAAAACCATAAACCTTAAAATATATATGAGGCTTTATTTGAAAACCAATTTATCCCATTTAATATATTAAAAATCCTTGGACATCAAATTATAAGGTAAACCACCTTTTAAGTAGAGCCCAAAACCCTAGAAACTTGAAAAATAAGGTCAACAAACCTCCTTTTGGTCAACTCCTACCTTTAAAACTTCTTGTACACCTATATATAACCATTAAAATATTCTAGACCAATATTTAAACTTAAAAATATTTGGAAACCCTTACATCCTATAACCCATTCTGGGGCATGCATACTCTTAAGCATAAATTGGGAACCCTGAGAGCAAACAAAAATCTCCAATTTGACTTCAACATACCTTCAAACCACAAAACCACCTAGAACATGGTAGAATAAGGTCAATAGACATTTAAATTAAAAAAATATAATCTAAAAAAAGCACATATCCTCTTTTTCCACTTGAAAAACTTCAATCTAACCCTACAAACTAACCATATACAATGATGACATCACTCTGATATCACTAAAACATATCTTCTACTTGGACATACTTGCTCCAACTAAAAACACTGATCTCTATCCTTAAATTACCAACTAAAGAACACCACATCAAAACTTTATTCTCCATTAAAAGGAGTCTATTAATAAGAATATATAGAGACATCCTTTGCACTATAATGCTCTAAAACAAAGTGAAGCCAAGAGTGGCCCACATCTCCTTAGTAACCATTGGAATCCTCTTATAGATATAAGATTGCTTGAATTTTGTATTCTTATTCTTAGTCTAAAATATGATAATTGATTCCTTTTCTAAATCACTCTCCTCTTCTAAGAAAAAAATGATAATACATGGAGACAACATAGATTCATGCCATGCCTTTTCATCTAAAGAATCTAACTTGCAGTTAGGAACCTCATCACTAGGCACTAATAATTGATGTTATTTGATTGAAGCTTGCTCAAAAATAGCAATATGTTCACTTGGATCCATACATACCTCAGAACTAGCTTCAACCAACACCTTGATCCTCTATTTGAGCTTAGTATATCTATTCATAACATGAGTAGAAAATGAGATCCCTTAGCACTCTTCAAATTTTGAAGCATTCTCCACCATATCAAAATAATTACTTAGACCTATAGATTCATCATGACTCACTCTTACCACCTTTAGTTTCCATGAGCTAACTTGCTTTCTTCCTTGCACTATTAGATCTTTATTGAACTTATTTTGACATAATGGCCTTTACTTGTAGAATCTATCAATGTGACGTCTCTATTCATAGTTGTAGCAAACCATACTCCTTGATGAAAACTTAAATTATATTACCTTGTTTAGATAAAAACTATCAATGTGTCCAATGTCATGACAACTAAAAGAAACTACTCCTTTTGAATAAGACTTACCTTTCCTTTCTTTATTTAGACAATGCTTAGTAAAGTGTCCCTTATTAAGATAGTTAAAGTACTTAATCTTTCTCACACATTTTGACTGATGATCCCCATAATAATTATATGTAAACTCATTTCTAACAAGTCTTCTACATTCTCTATCTCTATGCCCAAACTAATTACAAGTATAGTAGTAACCATTGAAATCTACATATGTCATGAAATTTGATTGTCCAATCTTATTTATCTTCATTCTACCAACACCTTCATTCCTTTCTTTATGATTTATCTTCAAATATTTATCCACCTTTCTCTCATTGAAATTCATGTCAACTTGAGAAAAAACTTTGAGTTCTTCATTAAAACCCAATCCAAATCTATCACTAGTTGACAATTAACTATTTAGGAGATCATCTAGATCATTAGAACTTTTATCAAACTTGACAAATGATTTCACCTTGATTGAAGACTTATCTAACTAATCTTTCAAAGACACAATCTTATAATCATACCTTGAGCATTCTCTTTCTCTATCTCTTAGACTTGTAGACATAGATTTGAACTTAGAATTAAAAAACATGACAACACCTTCATGTTTTCTAGATTCTTCAACCAATCTTGCCTAAAACACACTAAATTGATTATCATAATACTTGATTTTATATTTCATCTTCTTATTGATCTTATTCTCAATCTTTAGTTCTTTAAGAGCATTTGTTAATTTGGTCTCATAGTCCATCTCAACTTTAACATCATCTGAATCACTCAAAGTAGACTTCTTTTGATGTGGTCAACTACCTTCCTTAGCCATGAACATGTCTTCATCTTAAATAGGACCATCATCTTCATGACTACAATCTGAGTCATTGACTTCACTTCATATGATGAGCTAAAACCTTCTTTGGTGTAGAGACTCTTCTTGTCCTTGAAGTAATTTTTGTTATCAAACCTTCTAAATCCCTTTTTGCTTTTATCAAACCTAAATGATTTATTTCCATCATCTTCACCTTGATCATGTTATTCATCATCATCCTTCTTATACTTATGAGGGTACTTATTATCAAAATTTCCTACCTCTCCATAATTGAATCATTTGAGGGGTAGTTTACCCTTATATTTTCCTAAACCTATTTTTAATTTCCTTGAATTCAAAGCAATTAGTTCATCTTGATCTATATCAAAAATGTCATCTTCTTTGAGTTTATGACCTTAGAACTTCTTCTTTGTCTTCATTTTAGTCTTGAAAGTTTCTTCCTTATTTAGTGGTATATCATCATTCTTCCACATTTCATATGTACTAAGGATGCCATGTAGTTCATCCAACTTTAGTTGAGTAAGATGATGACTTTATTATACAACAAATACATTAGGATCAAACTTTAGGGATAATGACCTTAATACATTTTTAAATACAATAACCTCTTCAAGGTTCTCTCCAAGACCTCTAATAATGTTCATAATCTTATCGACTCTCTATAGAAAGGATGACATAAAATATTTTTCCTTCATATTGAGACTTTCAAATTTCCTTTTGTGAGTTTGAAACTTAACAAGCTTGACCATTGAATATCTTTCATAAATGATCTACATTTTATACCATATCTCATTAGTATATTTACAATGGATTACCTTGGTTAATTCAATCTCTGTAACACAAGTGATGGCATTTATTTCATTATAATTATTCTCAAACAACTTCTTATCTACAACACTAGATGGAGGAGTAGTAGGAATAACATAACCATCCACAATAGATTGCCATACATCAAACCCTAGAGACATACTTTTTGTCCTCATTCTTTCACTCTGAATGGCATAATTAGATCCATTTAACATCAGTGCTTGGTTAGTAGAGAAAAATCCTTTATGACTACCCATATTTTACCTCAGATCACCTTCAAACTATTAAGATTTTACCAAATGACCCACTTTAATATCAATTGTTAGAGGTAACATCACTGAGAGTGCGGGGTGAATCAATGAGCCCAAATATTAAAATTATAATTCTAATCATTTTAAGATATTAAATAAACAACATATATCAACTTGATCAGGAAACATTAACAATAGAAATCATTCATTCAATGCATACACAAGATCAAACTCACAACACATAGTTCCTATCGGAAACCCTCATGGGAAATAAAACCCACTCTCAAGCCTACAACACATGGACTACTTGTCTTATAATAAATTAGAAACAAGAGACTTGTCAATTCCTTTAGACCCAAAACTTTGATCAAATCCTCTTGACCAAAGGCCTTTAGTGAAACACATGTTTCACAAGGAGCAATTTAATCTAAGGAAGATCACATCCTTTAGACCCTCATTTGAAGTGGATAAATCCACCTTATAATTTATGTCTTCAAGACATATTGACTAATATATGATTATCAAACCCCTACATAAACTCCCTCTCTATCTCATATAGGCCTTTCACATAGTCATGCCATAATCTCTCTCCTTCACTCACACAGTCCTCATATGCATACCCAGACCTCTCCACTTATCCTCAAATTGTAAGATCACTATTCTAACATTAGAAATATGAACTAAAAGTCATACACATATTCAATAATATACTATGCTTATCAACCCATCCATTGGGCACATCTACTTCTCCTTCGCTCTACAACTGTCACATGCACACCTTATGTAAGTCTTATCAAAAGTCTATAAATCATTATATTTGATTTCAATATATATATAGCATTCATGAATATCAAGATCAAAATATTTCCTATCAGCCACAACACATGCCTTCATCCTTAACACATCTAACATGGGTCACACTTAAGAAAAACACACTTTCAAATAGGCTGAAGTTACCTTTTAGGTCTTATGATTACCCATTCACCTCTTTAACACTTCTATGAGCAAACTAAGAACACAAGACAACTTGAAAAGTATGGACCCATCCCACATAACCACTTTTACATCTTCAAATTATCATAGACTCCAAAACACTCTTTTACTAAGGCATAATTTGCTCAAACAACATTGTGTGCACATAATCACCATGAATGAATTCACAATCAACTTTTAACCTTTGTTAATATAGTATACAATTGATAAAACCTCAATAATTCACAAAAATGATACTCATGGGGTATAAAACACTAAAAAACATTTAATTTATCATGAAACATTGAAATACCATTAGAATGAGATCAAATATCCTTCTTAGGTCACTTGGAGAAAATAGTCAAACACATAGTCAACTTTGGACCTTCATAATTTTAACTATACATACTTTCAAACCTTAAAATTTATATTTTTAGATGTGATTACAGTCCTATAATTTTTTCTACTTCCTATTCAAATTATACATAGATTAAAATTTATGTCTCAAAAACTAAGAACTGATCTTTCCTTTGTTCAATTCAAATATTTGAATTCAAATGATCATAGTTAAACATATAACACTATGATCACATCTCATGTCCTCATTGCTTTATATAAATCATAAAACATCAATATTATTATATGAATCTTTAATTTTAAATCATTCTGCACTAATACCAAATTTTAAACCTTGAATATTGACCTCATTTTGTGTAATCTTGCAATATTGACTCAATGCACACCATCTATCTCTATGGTTCATCCATGTCTTTATATTATAATGATCATCATTCAACATTTCTCAAAACACATATGATCATAAAAATTTACACCATTAGATGCCTTATAATCAATTTTAATAGTAAACATCATGTACTTCATATCATCTTATTGTATATGCATCATTAGATCAATCTTGTGTGATCACCTGCACACCATTAGATCTTCATTTGGTCATGATCTTTAACTCTATTAACCAATGAAAAATTTGACCTATTTGAATTATTACACACTATATATTTTCAATATATAATCACCCATGAGCCATTATATCTATATTTTGTCTTGGTCATTAACATTGTGTAAAATAGACTAAGTATGGAGAGCATTATTATCTACTTTGAAGGCCAACTTTACATAATCATATCTTTTGCCTCCCTCACTCGCATGTTCTCAAATTTGGACCATATGTTCTCATTTGAAATATGAGTCTAACCATGTATAAATATATTCTTATAAACTTCACATGTGTGAGATATAATGACATTAAAATTCCTATTCATATTTATATGTTCATAGAGCCAACTATGCCTAGAACTATCTATAAAGGCCAACTTTACACATGCATAAATTTTGATGCACTTCATTTATTGAATTTAAAGTTATTAAAAATACACTCAGAATAAAAATAAATAAACCAATATGATCAAATTACCATGAAACATCCACACATGTGAGATATGCGACCATCAAAATTCCTACTCAACTTTTCTTGTTATATTACAAATTTGGCTAAGTATGGGAAAACACTGTCAAACTACAGAAGAGTCTAAATTTTCACCTCTATATATTATGTTACACTTTATTAATTGATATGAAATTTATAAAATATAAAATAGGCACAAGTATGATCAAAACCATATGACCAACTCCTCCTGACTCATTCACACATGGTAATGGTGATGTTATTAAACTACCTACTTAGATTCTCTGCCACTAGACCCAAAATGTCTAGATGAAAACAATGATCAACCAGATGAAATAACCTCATGAAAAAAATAACTAAAATCATATAAAACCTCTTATAATACCCTTTTAACTTGATTTAATCACCATACTCATCCCTAAACATCTCTAATCATGCCAAAATTGAAGATCAACCAAGTCAACTTCAAGCATATTAGGACAAACACATTACACACTTTGTCATTGTCACTTATAATATAAAGGTAATATTTTCACTAAAATATTAACCCCTTGATGAGATTCCTATACCTCCTCATACATGTGTCACAATTAATACATCTCTCTTGTTGTGGCTAACAATTTTTGAGATGAATTTATAGAAGGGCTAGTTCCATTGATGAATTCTTTGAAGTACTTTCTTACCTATCCATTTTGGATGAAAAGGGTTAATAAAATAAATAAAAAATATAAAAAAATTTATGAAAAAATATTTTATTTCCTCCTATGAAATAAACATATACCACTTAGATCTAAACAACACTTCTTTCACACAAAACTCACAATTCATGTTGCATTGTCATATCAATGTTTCATAAGCTAGGTTCAAGAAAGGAATTCAATACTTAAGAGAGAAATGAATGATTAATTTAGAGAATAAATTCATAAAAATCTTCTAATAAACTCTTAAATTTTAAAATACCATGAACAAAGACCAGTAAAAATCACTCTTATGCACACTTGATGAATAATCAAAGATAACATACTAGAAAAGATCATCTTCTACTAGACAAGACCAACAAGATTTCAATAACACCAAATTTTATAGAATTTAAGTAGGAAAATTAAATTTTTTATTTATTAAATATTAATTTAAGTAAGAATTTGGACAAGGTTTCACCATTAGCCAATGGAGGCTACTAAAAAGAGCCAAAAGAGTTAATATTTATAGTTTTTGAGAGAAAAGCAAGACAAGGGAAGTACAAAGGTCACTTGGAAACTTGTGAATATAATAAAATGTGTTAAAATTATATGATAAATATATATAGGATGAACCATGCAATTTTAGGATGTACAAATGTCCATACAAGTCATGAAATTTATGAAAAATGGCATGAAATTCCCAGTTTTGGCTAAAAAAACTATCTTCATAATTTATACCTATTTTAAAATACAACCAATAACTAGGCCTAGGTCTGATTATTGGTATAAAATGGAAGGAATTCAATCATACATCTCCATGCATTGGTTGTATCCGTACTCATTTAGAAACTCTTAGAAGGAAGCCATCACTGTCTACAATCATAAAAACTCCCTTTTACATTACCCTTCATACTTTGCCTAAAAATTTCATTTATTTTCCCATGAGAATATTCATAATGGAGTGAATGGAAATTTGTATACCTTCCATGGAATTATAGGCATTATGCATGCTTTAAAAAGGCTCTCACTTAGAGTTTTTAGCCTTTTCACCCTTGTGTCCACTATGCCAATTTTGATAGGCTAAAAGGAGATCTATAGTTTCGAAATTTATGAGTTTTTTAATAAAATAAAGTGGATATATGGAGCTATTATAGGTACTAATCCTCCCATAAAACTTTATTTCATATTTAGATCCTCTCTAGAACCTACAAAATACATAAAATGGTGAAAAAAACCCTATATTGCATGTTTTTTATACAATTATGTACAACTCATCTTCGTGGGAGATATCTTGAGGGAGTAATCTTCATGATATAACATATTTAATTTCCCAAATATTTCATTTTAATATCTCGTAAAGCTTGTTTTCTCCATTAGGTCTTCGTTGAGGGTATAATAGGGTTTTGAGTAGTTTCTAGTATTAAGCTTGGTTCATAAAACTTAAATGTTTAAATTACATAAAAATTAAAAAAAATTTATGAAAATTTACCCTAATAAATTTTATTAATCCCTTTTTATTCCATGCAAAACCTTTCAAATTATCTGGGCACTTGAACACATCTCTTTGAGCTTCATTCTACTCCATATTTGAGCTCTTTCTAGGCTAGAATTATATTTTAAATGGATTATTATGCATAATATTAGTTAAATAATGTTTATATCTACCTAATAAACATTACTTAATCAATTTTATATTATACTAAGATCTATAAATGGAAATGGACTACCATTTATCACTAGACCTCCTCAAAGCCTAATAGGCTTCGCATGCACTCTATTGGTTTGAGGTACTTGGACTAGTATATAATTTTTATATTGATTAATTATGAATATTAACACCTAATTTTAGCTTAAAAATTAAATACATAATCCTCAAATCACCCCACTTCATCCTTTTTTCTCATTTGCCAATTAGGCCTAGTGAAAACCTGCCTATTTGGACTGTGTGCATGAGCAATTGGCCACCTTGAGGAATATGAGATTAATATAGTTATTAAATGGAATTAAATTTAATTAATAAACATTATCATATGTTTCCATATTATTCTTAAATTTACGAGACAAAAGTTTTACTCAATTTTCCCTCATTATCTCACTTTGCCAAAGTCTGATTTTCCTAGATTGGCTGACCTTTAAGACAAAATAGAGAGGTATAACCCTCATCTCCATGGAAAATTTAATATTTTTTAAGTATTATTATATCCTAATGAGTATTTTTACCAAATTTATTTTCTTTATTCCATGTATTAGGTGCCTAACCTTCTCCAAAAGCCCCAAAAAGGCCCCCAAAACCCTATTTTCCTACATTTTTAAAATCTACCTAAGAGTCACTATTTGAATATAGAAACATGATTATATGTCTATTAAACATTATTTTTATCCTCTATCCATTGTCATATATCTTTAAAATATTTAATATTTCCCATTTGATAAGTAGGGAAGATACATAAGCACCTGAGCAAGGTCTTGAGATCATTATAACGCATCTTGGCATATTATGAACATTTTTGATTGATGATAATTATATCCTTCTTCCCTATAAAATCCATTCCTCACTTGAAATTCACCATATTAAACCTTATTTTATGTGTTTTTAGGGTCATTTGACCCTATGTAAGCCTTGTTTACCTTTTGGTAGAGTTTCATGACACCACTAACATACCTCTTGAGGTGATCACTCACTGCTCTATCAATATTGAGTTCCCATGAACCCTACTAATGCACATTTTACAAAAAAAATTGAGTCCGTATAGATTTTATTGAGACAAATTTTTAGGTTATATTTTAGGTGTTAATTTACTTCCTTGGAATTTTTTTGTAGTGTGTAAATATTCCTTGAGTACATCTTGATTTTATACCATGTCTATCTAAATATTATTCTTCCTTAGGAGCCTTTAGACACCACCTTGCATAAATTTTTTAGATCATTATTCATCTTGAGGTTTTATACCCAAAAAATCTATCTATAGGTGTCTATGGCTCAATTTGTTTGGTCATGGTGCTATAAACTCCTTGAAACACCCTCTGATGTCATACAATGAGTATGTCATTTTGAACTCACCTATACATTCCATTAGAACTCAAAAACACCTTTCCCTTGACTGAGACACTTCTCCCCTTAAAACCTTATTTTAATTAATCATTTTCCATGCCTGAGGGGTACATATAGGTGGTCATTATGGTGGAAAGACCTTAACTTAACCCTCTCTTAATGACCTTAGAAAACTAGAAGGTCACTTCAGTCTGTCCAAAAAAGTAAAAAATGAGTAGAATGGTTTTGGCTTCAAAATGGCACTTCCAAATCAAAAAAATGTAGAGATGAGTATTTGGAAGGTGAAGAGGCCCCCAAGACTTTTTTCCACATGGCACACTTCACTATGTGACTTAAAAGTAACATTTTCTTCTTTTTACTTGGTTTCTATAATTTTAGCTAAATAAACTACAATATTATTAGGTAACTAACATTCCTAGCATTTGAACTAACCTCTTGGATGTTGGAAAAGAAAATAGGACATCTAGGCACTTTTGAAACCATGCCACTTACATTTATAACTCTTAAGTGCACACTTAATGGCCCAAAATGACAAATGAGCTGATGAAAACATGACTAAGGCTAAAAATACATTACATGACATTGATTGAACCATAATATAGATTATGGAAATGGTATATACCCATACAACATCTAAAAAACTAAATTTTTACCTATAAGGATCCAAATTAGACCTAAAAGTCAAATTTGGTCAATAAATTGGTGACTCAAAAGGGTAGTATGCCTGCTATAGTAAGGACCATTATCCTTACCCTATCATCGGTCAATGTAATTAATGATTTATTGAAGAAAGCTAACAAGTAATTGCTTATAACACACACAAAAAAACCACAACATACCAATCAGACATAAGACAAATCAAGACATAAATAAGACTTGCACATGTGCATAAACACTTAGGGAAAATAAAGAAAACAATAGATTATGTACAAGGAAAGAGGAGAACATTAGTAATAATGTTTGAGATATATCCCATTGACTATGATATGAATCTCCTTTCTATCCAACTTTGAGAGTTAGAAAGTATTGTGTTATTTTTATTGGGTAATAACATAAGGTCCACTCCACATAACATCAAATTTTGTGTGTCCTCTAGGTTTATCCCTATATTCATCCCACTTTAGAATAATGTCTCCTTATTTAAAACTTATTGGCATGGCTTTATTTTCAAAGTATCTATTTGTTTGATTTTGGTGAGATCTCATAGTTTTCATAGCTTGATCTCTTTTTTCTTCTAGTTCCATTAACTCACACAACCTGACTTCCAATTTTTCATTTTCCATCAACTTTAGATAACAAGTGAGATCTAAGGCTAGCAGCTCAAGTGAAATAGATAGTCTAAATTCTCTCCCATAAATAAGTTTGTATGGTGAGATTCAAATTGATCTCTTTGGGGTAATCCTATCATCCCAAAGAGTTGTCTTCAACTTGGAATGCCAAGTCCTTTGGTTCTCCTCCATTTTCCTCTTTATGATCATGATTAAATTCTTATTGGTGGACTTAGCTAGTCAATTCCCTTGTGGATAATATTTGGATCAATTACTAAGATATATTCCATGTTTGAAAGCCCATTCGCTTTTTGAAATTCTAAGAAAAGGCAAAGCATTATCTAAAATTATTATTGAAAGAGCCCCAAACCTTGTCACTATGATTTCATAGAAGTATAGAACTATACTTTAATTTACTTATTTAAGAGCTAAATCCTCCACCAATTTTATAAATTAATTATTATCAGTCAACACCCACTTGTGATTAGCACTAGAAGGTGGGTTGATTAGGCATATGAAATCTAGACCCCATTGCATAAAGGGTTGATCAACATGAATTTGATGAAGAGGCAAGGTAGAAATATTTTGTTTACCATAAAATATAGCACACTTTTGACACATATTTACCAAAGCATGGGTGGCTTTGAAAAAACTAGGCCAAAAGTATCCATATCTCATAATTCTAGTACCTATGTTTATTGGAGCAAAGTGACCACTAGCTCATCCATCATGAAAATCAAATAGTATTTTCTCAAATTTATTTGATTCAACACACCTCAATAAAAAACCTATAAATTAATTCCTAAAAAACACTTCATCAACAATCACATAAGTAATAGATTTTAATCTAAAGTACCTTATTTTGGCTCTATCTAGGCCTTGTGGACACTCACTATTTTGAATAAAATGAATCATATCTTGTGTCTAAATCCTCATTGAATAAGATGAAACTATCATAGGGTCATCATGAAGTGATAAAATAACATCATTTTTTCCTTCAAATATGAAGCAAGGTGCTCACATAACCCCTTTCCTTTCACTAGCTTGGGTGTCTTAATTTATACATCACACTCCATCACTATTGTGATCTAACTATCTCTCTTTTCATTCAAATATCTCCTCAAAAGGGAGTCTTTGACACTAGGATGAGGTACCAATATGTTAATTTTGTTACTAGAGAACATATGCCAAAAATTATTTAGACTTTTAACAACTAAAAGTACTTGATTCTCAACATAGGTGTATCTTACCTCATAGCCTTCCAATCCTTGGCTAAAGAAGGAAATAGGCTATTCTAAGTTATATTAATTTGATTGAGTGATCATGGTATAAATTACCTCATCATTTCCAAATGTGTAAAAGTTTAATTCCTTTGAAAAATTAGGACTTGCAAGAGTTGGAGCTTGGGCAATGGCTTATGTAATCTCCTCAAAACTCTATTTTCTTATTCTTGTCCAAGTTAGCACTTCATCCTTACTTAGTATAGAGGTTAGAGGATTTAATAAATTTTAAAAATCAAGAATGAACATCTTTATGAAATTAGTTTTCCTCAAATAAACTTTACAAACCTTTCTTGTTTCTGGGCAAATCTAATGCCAAGATTGCACTCAACCTTTCAGGATATATGGACAAGCCCTCCTTAGAGATAATGTTTCCTAAAACTTTTATTTCATGGAAAACAAAAAAAAAATTATTTGGGTTGAGAGATATTCCAAAATCTCTACATCTCTCAAAAATCTACCTAAAGTGATTCAAGTGATCCTTTTCATCCTTAGAAAAAATTGTGATGTCATCAAGATACACCAACACAATATCATTTATTAGTCCATGAAAAGCCATATCCATTGAAAATTGAAATGTATCTCCAAAATTAGACAATCCAAAATGATTTTTTTTATAAGCATATGCACCCATTTCAGTAGTAAAGGTTATCTTATATTTGTCACTTTCCTTCACCAAAATCTGAATATACCCAAAGTACCCATCAAGGAGAGAAAAATTTTCACTACCTACCACAACTTGAAAAATTTATTCCATGGAGGGGAGAGGATAATGGTCCTTCAAGGAAACTCTATTCAAGTTCCTAAAATCAACACATAACCTAATATCTCCATTATTCTTCCTAACAGGGACAAAGTTTGACAACTAAGATGAATGCTTAATAGGAAAGATGATTTTGGACTCAATCAACTTAGTAAGCTCTTTCTTCATAAGAGGCTCAATATTAGGATTGATTGGCCTTTTTATTTGATTGATGGGCTTAGCATTATCATCTATCTCTATGGTACATTGAGATAATGTTGGATCAAATCCCTTTAAATCACTATATTCCCATGCAAATAAATTAGAAAACTCTTTGTATAACTCAATGAAAGCATGATTTTCTTCACTAGTACATACCTTCCCAAGTGTAAGCAATTTATCTTTGAAAATGTATACTTTAACATGGTTTTATTTCTTATTATACATGCTTACATTTTAATTATTCATTTTTTCATCATCATTGAAAACGTTCTCAAGTGTGAATAGGTCTTTGGGGAGCTTGTTTGACTTTGATTTCATAATATGCCCTCCATATTGTTGCCATAGTTTGGACTGGTTCTTTGAATAAAATATAGCCTCTTCTTGTATAAAAAGTATTATTTATTGATCACTATAAAATACTTTCCAAATAGTGAAATTATATATTATAGAGGGCCTTATTATCACCTTGAGATGTGTTTGGTTCTTATCTTCGTTTATCCCCTTTGGAACATCAAACTAAGCTCCAATTGCTGCCAACCTATCAACATGTTTGTTGTATTTTATTGGGATAGATGTGATATTTAAATATTGTAAATCTTCCATAAGATCCCACAATATATGCTTATAGTAGTTAAGAAAAGAGTTATTAGTAATATTTTGTCCTCTTACTTGATTCACAATCAACTCACTATCACCATACAGTTGTAATTCTCTCACACCTCTTTTCCTAGCCCACTCAAGGACATGAATGAGGGCCTCATATTCTAAAATATTACAAGTACAATATAATTGAAATATTAAAGTGGAAGAGTAACTTTAATTAGAGGGAGAAACCAGCATTGCTCCACCATATACCCCAATCTTGATTCTTGATCCATCAAAGAAAAGATGCCATAAACCATCCATGTCTTCACTTGGCTTCATCAATTTTGGCATGAAATATTCCTCATAATTTATGAAATACACTAAAAGACTATATTATTTTATGAATTTTTAAGTTTCATGCTCATAATGTTCATCTCCCCATTCATCTAAGTACAAATCAAAAACTCTTTCAAGAGAAGATGTTGGAGATTGGTCTATGTGAAGTTCCTCCTCATCAATAATGGCATAATTAGCATTTTCAATTTTAGGCTTATAAGGATCTAATTAATTTTTATGGATAGGCTCTGATTAAATCTTCACCTCATTACCATACTTTTTCCTAAAAACCATATAGGACCAATTGGCTACCAAGTATCCACCTATCTTAGATGTAAACTCTCTTGACAAACAAAGAGCAATGTATGGAGTTAAATCTACCACAACCACATCATGAAAAATGGAAAAAGTAGTAAAAAAATGTAAATTCAATTTAAATTCCTTGAATACTCCCAATTTATTTGTTTTTGATCCATCTAATTGTAAAAATCCTTTAGGCATTGCCTCATATTTGAGTCCAAGTTTATCGTTATACACTTGGGCATAACTGAAGTACTAACCTCACTATCCATGATGAAATAATGAACTAGGAAATTACCAATAATAAAGTATAGGTAAAATAGAGGAGACTTATCAGTTATCTTCACTTTCTCATCGATGGGATGACTTCCATTCACCAAGACAATATTCTCATTCCTAGCTAATCCAACTTGCTTACCTAGTCCTTGTAATTCTTATTGAAGCATGTCCTTTTATCCAAGTATTATTAATGAATACCATAAATAAATATTCATGTTTAACTTATTCATTTGATACATAACATTAATATAATGATTTCTCACCTTGGAAGGTTCCTTAGAAGTATTAGTACCTTATGGTGTAGCTTGTGGAGGTGGATGTGTAGGAGTAGGCCTTACATTTTGAAACTTCTAATTTTATTACACCTTAGGAGATGAATTAAGTAAAGAAACTATTGGATATGTTTTAGGAGTTAAAAAGGGTCCTTGATTATCCCCTTTTATCTCTTTAATATACCTCTTCTTAAACCTAGTGTTAGAAGTCACACTAGTATTCACATTTCTTGAATTCCCCAAATGATTGATGGCACAAAACTCTCCCTCAAAAGGATTTATGAGAGTAGCATCAGATTATGTTTGTCCACTCTACATTACAATTTTCATTCCATTTTTCATTTTCATATCAAAGTGCGAACCTAAGATGCTTGGGTTCCTTGCATTGTCATGTCTTGACTAGGCATTTCATTGGCATATGCAACTTGGCCTTTACTTTGGTCATAGGAGGGATAACATGGTTGTTCTTAAAAAAAATTATTTTTAGTGGGAAAAATATTTTTTTAAGAAGATGTATAAATAGGATTGTAAAATTGTTAAGGTCTAAATTGAGTGATTCGACCTTGTCCTTGAGTATTACCTTGAAAATGAGAATAATTAAGCATATAGGTTTTTTATCTTTCATTCCTAGTTTATATGGTCCAAATTTTAGTCTAGGTAGTTGAGCGAAGTAAAAGATATGAAGGTGAAAATTTAGCCTTCTTGGTGTAATTAGGGGGCCTATTTTCTTATCCAAATTAATTATACAGATGATAAGGTCTATAACTTTTCTCTTGTTTCCTTTTTATGGAAACCAATTCATTATTCAAAATTTGGAGTAAACTCTTAACTTCATGAATTTCATTTGTGGGGTAAATGGTAGACCTTTCTTAACTAGGAAAAGGAGCTAAGGTAGGTAATGTAACTTGACTAAGAGGCTGAAAATTAGGGAATAATGGCATTGGTGGCCTAGGAGCAATATTAGCTACTTGAACAATATAATTTTTAGAATTTATGGCTATTTCATAGGTATTAGGGAGTGTATTCCCACCCATGTATTGTACCATCATGGCTATATCACTATTAAATGCTTTTAGATAGTACAAGAAGGCATAGTTTGAAGCAGGTCTCACAAGGGCTAGAATCCTATCCCATGTTTTTGAAATCTAGTGTTAAAATATTTCATAAAATCTTGTTGTTCCCTCTTGATAGATTTTTAATTTATCATCTAGAGATAGATGATCACTCGTCTCTCCAAACATCTTAGTCAATAGATCTCCTAGGTCATCCCATGAACTAATAAATTATTTAAGTAGAGTCCCATACCAATCCAAATCTTTACCTTTGAGAGACAATGATAATAACCTAATATACACATTATATTGGGTAATATTATGGATAATATATAAGATTTTTATGTTTTTAATATGTTAAATGGTATTAATATGACCTTCTCCACTAAAATATGGAACACTCTTAAGGGTTGATCCTAAAATTTTGTCATATTGGGAAAGAGTCAAAGGAGATGATCTAGTGAAGGCTACAAAAGGTTAGTTTGTATCCATATTTCAATGTGAAATATGAGTATTAGGGGTTAAAATAAATAATAACTTAGACTTCTTAAACACCAATTCTCTTGAATAAGGATGGGTATTCACAAACCTAAAACTTTTGACATAATACAAAGGAAATTGTAAAAAATCAAAGGGTATACCTTTAGTAGCAGGCCTAGTGGTCACATTTGGCATGGAAAATATGGAATGATAAGGAAAAAAAGAGTTTTAAAATTTATTTGATTCACCAATTACTAAATTTATAAGTTATTGTAGCTACAACTATGCTAAGACCAACACCAATATTAGACAATCTTCTAGGACATAGAGTCCCACTAGGTGTACCAAAAACTATTTTCACTTGCATTTGTACCCCATTAGGATATTACTATCTCTCCTCATCCAAGTGTCATAATGGATGCATCTCCCTTTTTGTGGGTAACAATTTTTTGAGATGAATCTCTAGAAGAGCTAGTTCTCTTGATGCATTCTTTGAAGTACTTTCTTGCCTATCAATTTTGGATGAAAAGGGTTCAGAAAATAAATACTAAAAATAAGAAATGTGATGTACCAATATTTTATTTAATATTATGAAATTAACTTATACCACTTAGATCTAAATAAGGCATCTTTTACACAAAACTCATAATTCAAGTTGCATTGTGACATTAGTGTTTCATAAGCTAGGTTCAAGAAAGGTATTTGATAATTATGAGAGAAATTAATGATTAATTGAGATAATAAAAACATAAAAAACTTCTAATACACTCATATAATTGAAAATAATACTAATAAATACCTATAATAATCACTCTTTTCCACACTTGGTGAACAATCAAGGATAACATACTAGAAAATATCATCATCCACTAGACAAGACCATCAAGATTGTAATAAAACATAATTGTATAGAATTTGAGAAGGAAAAATCACTTTCTTATTATTTAAATATTAATTTAATTAATAATTTGGCTAGGGTTTCACCATTAACCAATGGATACTGATAAAAATATCCAAAAGTGTCAATATTTATAGCTTTTGAGAAAGAAGCAAGACAAGGGAAGTAAAAAGGTCACTTAGACACATGTAAATATGATAAAAATGGGTTAAAATTGTATTATAAAAATATATAGGATGAACCATGAAATTTTAGGAGGTAAAAATGTCCATACAAGTAATGAAATTTATGAAAAATGGCATGAAACTCCTAGTTTTAGCTCAAAAAACTATCTTCATAATTTACACCTATTTGAACATCCCAACAATAACTAGGGATAGGTATAATGATTTGGATAAAAAGGAAGGACTTAATTCATTCATATCAATGAATTGTTTGAATTTTTACTCATATATAAACTCCTATAAGGAATCCATCACTGTCTATAATCATAAAAACTCCCTTTTACATTAGCCTTCACATTTGGCCTCAAAAAATCATTCATATCAATGACTTGTTTGAATTTGTACTCATCTAGAAAATCCTATAAGAAAGCCATCACTGTCTAAAATCATAAAAACTCCATTTTACATTAGCATTCACATATATTTTATAGAGTTAATTACACCTTAAAAGAACCTCCATGGAATTATAGGCATTAGGCATGCTTTAAAAAGGCTCACACTTGGAGTTTTCACCCTTCTCACCCTTGTGTCCACTATGCCAGTTTTAATTGGCTAAAAGGAGAACTCTAGTTTGGACATTTATAAGTTTTTTACTATAATAAAATGGATATATTGAGTTACTATAAGTCGTAATCCTCCCCTAAAACTTTATTTCATCTTTAGTTCCTCTCTACAACTAAAAAAACACACAAAATAGTGAGAAAACCCCTAATTTGCATGCTATCTATATAATTTCATATATCTCATCTTGGTGGAATATATATTTATTTTTTATTCTTCATGATCCAATATATTTATTTCTAATCTATTTCATTTTGATAGGTCCTAAATCTTATTTTCTCCATTAGGTCTTGGTTGAGGATTTATTAGGGTTTTGAGTAGTTTCTAGTCTTAAGCTTGGTTCATAAAACTCAGAAGTTGAACCCACCTAAAAATTATGAAAAAATTATTCCAAGGTAACATAATAACTTTTATTAATCCCTTTGGATCCCATGCAAAACTTTGGAAAATATTTCAGCATTTGAACACACCTCTTCAAGCTTGATTATACTCCTTCATGTTTGATCTCTTTTTTGGATAGAATTGGATTTATAGTGGGTTATTATGAATATTATGAGTTAAATAATATGTACATACACATATTAAACATTCCTCAATCACTTGGATAGTCTACCAAGATCATAAAATGAATATGGACTACCATTTGGCACTAGACCTCCTTTAAGCCTAACAGGATTAACATGCACCCTATTGGTTTGAGTTACTTATACTAGTATCTCATATTTAGGTTGATGTATTATGAATATTAACACATAATTTTGTCTTACCAATCCATTACATGATAATTTAATCACCCCACTTCAGCCTCTTTTCTCATTTTCCAACTAGGCCTAGTGAAAGCCTACCTATTTATACTGTGTACATTAGTAATTGGTCACCTTGAGGAGTTTGATATTGATTTAGTTATTAAATTTAATAAATTTATATTAATATACCTTATCAAATGTTTTCATGAGGTTAAAAAATCTCCATGACAAAACTTTTCCTTAATTTGCCCTCATTCTCACTTTGCCAGACTTTAATTTTCTTAGACTAGTTAACCTTTGAGATAAAATAGAAAGGTATATCCATCATCCCAATGGAAAATTGAATATTTTTTAAGTTTTATTATGTCCTAATGAGTATATTTACCAAATTTATTTTCTTTATTCCATGCATTAGGTGCCTAACCTTCTCTAAATGCACAAAAAGGGCCCAAAACCCCTATTTTCCTACATTTTTCTTGAAATCCACCTAAGAGTCAATATTACAAGACAAAAACATGATTATGTGTCTCTTTAACATGTTTTTAATCCTATATATATGCTCATATAGCTTTAAAATCATCTAAAACACTTCTCTTATATGGATTTTTCATATTCATCTATTAAGCAAGCAAGGTTTCTTAGTCCACAGTATAGATTGTTGTCGATTTGCTAAGTATGAAAGTTATATGAGTTCCTTATCAAGGTGTTGGGATTGGTATAATTAATCTTGTAATATTATGAAAAATTTTCATTGATGATAATTTTATCCTTCGTCTCTAGACAAGCCATGTCTCACTTGACCTTCACCATCTTGAACCCTATTGCAGGTGTGTGCAAGGTCCTAAGACCCTGTGTAAGCCTTATTTTCCTTTCAGGAAATTTTCATTACACCAATAAGATACCTCTTAAGGTGATCACTCATTTATCTATCAATATTGAGTTCCCATTAACTATGCTAATTCACCTTTTGCAAACAAAATTGAGTCCCTATTAATTTGACTGAGACACCTTCTTAGGGTCTATTGTAGGTGGTTAATTTGATTCCTTGGAATTTTTTTATACTATGGGAAGATTCCTTGAGTTCATATTTATTTTAAATCATATATATATATATAAACATTATTCTTCCTTGGGATCCTTCAAGACACCACCTTGCATCAACATTTTAGATCATTATTTAGGTTGAGGTGCTTTGCCCACAAACTTTACCTATAGGTGTCTATGGCACAATTCATTTGGTTATGGTGCCTATAAACTCCTTGAAACACCCTCATAAGTCATACAATAAATATGTCATTTTTTACTCACCTATATGTTCTATTGGAAATAAATAGTACATTTCCCTTGATTGAGACACTTCTCCTCTTAAGACCTTAATATAAGTCATCATTTTTCATGCCTGAGGGGTACCTATAAGTGGTAACAAGGTGGAAAGACCTTAAATTAACCCTCCCTTGATGACCTTAAGAAACTTTAAGGTCACTTCAATCCATCTAAAAAATCAAGAAATTATCAAAATGGTTTTGGCTTTAAAATGACACGTTTAGATCAAAAAAATGTAGAGATGAGTATTTGGAAGGTGAAGAGGCCCAAAAGATCTTTGTCCAAATGGCACACTTACCTATATGTTATACAAGTGCCATTTTCTCCTTTTTTAAGTTGGTTTCTTCATTTTTAGTTGAATAAACTACAATATTCTAAGGTAACTAACATCCCTAGCATTTAAACTAACCTGTTAGATGTTGGAAAATAAAATAGGACAATAGGCACCTTAGGAACCATACCACTTGTATTTATGACTCTTAAAATCACATTTAATAGCCCAAAATGGAAAATGAACTAATGACAACATGACTAAAGATAAAAATACATTATATAACATTTATTTAACCATTATATGGCTTATTAAAATGGTATAGTCCCCTAAAACATCTAAAAAAACTAAATTTTTACCTATAGGGTTCCAAATTTAGTCAATAGGTACTTTATTCACTCACTTAAACACCTTCATGATATCACCATGACATCATTAATAGTTATCCACCATATTTTTAATATATTCCTCATATATATAGTCATGAAGTTGTTGAAGAGTCTTGTGAATAATCCTATGAAGAAGGTTATCAAGGAGATTAATTTAATTTTCTTGAATAAGAGATTCTATCTCTTAAGATGCAATTTATCCAAGAATAAATCAAAGATCTTAGGAGGAATATTATTTAAAATGTTGTTCCCCAACATCCCTATCTATCTTATCAAAATAATATACAAAATCCTTAAGTTCAATACCAAAACTTCTATCCTTATCCTACTCAATTCCACCTCAAGCTAACTCCTTGTTGGCACTTATGCCTAAAATGCTAAACTCAGAAAGTTTGATGAAGAAATTGGATCAAGAGATTTATGTGATCCCTATGCATTTCTTAGAAAGTATGAGAAACTCTATGCAATTATTGATGAACAAGTGCATATTATTTGAAGATGAATCAAACTATGTCATTAGTGAGGACTTGTATGAAATGAGTTGTTATATACAATAGTGGATTGATAGGCTTGAAAGGTGGGAAAACTAAGAAGTTAAGAGACAACTTCTAGCTATTGAAATACCTCATTAAGGCTATGGGGATAGTGAATTTTTTTTAAAGAATAGGTATGTTTCTTCCATCCTCAAGTGTTGTTCTATGTTCTATGTCAGTTATCTCATGCCTCTCATCCTCATGAAGATACCATTCAATCTCCAAATTAACCTAGTAGCCTCAATGTTTGATCTTGGAGCCAAAAATTTGATGATAATAATAAGAAATTTATGAACCAAAAATTTAATGATAAGAATAAGAACATTATGCATGGTCAAACCACATTGCCTTCCCTTCAAAAACCTATATCTTATCCATCTTAGAAGTTCATCCTATTAAACTTGATCAGAGTGTTTGTGCAAAAAGAATTGGACATAGAATAAATTGATCACATAATATCAATATTTATTACCCTCATGCAACTTTTTTAACTCATTAAGAATTATATATTATAAATATATATAGGAAATACGTTTCCTATAATTAATATAGTGATATACCTACAATCTCTCTCATAAAATATCAAAATTATATATGAAATATACTGTTACAAAAATATTTTCATTTAACTAACAATATAACTGTCTAACTAATAATAACCAAACTTACCATATGGTACATAATATCTAACAAATATTAATTTAACCTATAGTAAATACCAATGCAAATGAGAGTCCTTAAACATTCCCTCCCTTAGGGGTTACATGGGGAGAATGCACATCTTTAATAACTATCTCAAATAGAATCATATGGCAACATATATTTTTAGGTCTACATACTACTATTTAAATCTTATTGTCTATATCTTACTATACATGATCCCTACTATACAAATAATGCATCCTTCATTTCATCTATGTGAACATAATGAACATTTCACTAGACAATCATCTTCATAAATAAGTATGGTAGTTAGAGGATTTTTGTAGTTATCTACCCTCTTATACAACTATTGCCACATTCTATTATATATACACTCTCCTTTTTTCCAATCTAGTAGGGAAATGCAAACACACACAATACTATAAAATGAAATATCATGAGGAATAAATCATCATTATAATCTTATGTAGTCTATTTTAATGTTTTTTACCACCTAAAAAAATAACATATAAAATTTCCATTTCTACTAAAGAACTATCCTTGGCATTATCCAATTTGGTGCAAAACACACCACACTAAAAAATGAAAAATCACACCACACACAAGATGTCACCAAATCATCTGGGGTCTTGTCATTAGTGGATGATGAGAGGCTTTGGAACCTCCATCTTCTAGTTTTAAAAGTTACTCAAATTATATGTCAATTAATATCATGTCATGTTGAATGGAATAACACCCCACCTACAATATTAGCATATTTGAATTTTGACTTAGGAAATCACATACAAGTGATAATACATCCTTGTACATTTGAACACTCTTAAGTTTGACTTGGACACTTTTAATACTTTTTATTTTGACAATAATAAAGACTCATAAATACTATTATTTTTTACATTAGATTCTTTTACAATAGTAACACACCTTTTTTAAAAATGTCTTAATACATTAATCAACCTAAAAATTAATTATAGCCTAAGTGGGATAAAACAACTTATGACAAGAAAATAAAGGACTAATATTAATTCTAAAAATTTATTGAACCAAAAAACACCAAAGATATTATTAAAATAAATAATGAATGTTCATTGAATAATTTTAATACTATACTAAAAAACTACTAAAATTTAACAACTTTATAACTCTCATAAACCAATTACATCAAACCTATAACCACCAACTAAATAATAAAATGAATAATTATAAATAAATATAACCTATCTAATTTTAGACTTAAAACCATGGATGATGAGACTGAACCAGGTGTCAATGTAATATATTCACTGAAGAATATAAGGAAACCAATTCTATGCAAATATGTGCTTGATATCCAAAGCTATGACTCTAATTTAAATAAAAAAAAGAACATTGAGTACGTCAGATAAAAGAATGGCATGGAACTTGATTAGACTTATGTCAAATATGGGTACATAGAGATGGATGAAAATAATATTGGTGTATGTAAGCATATCTAAGAATGATGTCCATAATGTAAATTCATAGTTGTGTCTCACAAACTAAAATATTTAGTATTTGATCTCAAAAAAGGTAAATAGAGGTAATAGGATAGATCTATATTCAATTTTCAAACATGGTATATCTTTCAAATAGTGATGTAGTTCTCCAAATGCACCTCATAAAATCGCTTAGATTCTTGATCATTATATTATTTTTTTCTTATAATGTTGAAACTCAAAAAATAATATAGACATATCAAGGAGTGCATTTTTAGAGGATAGATAGTTATAGATCATGTATATAATTATTTCTATATTCTTTATCTAATTGTATAATCTTAGATGTTTCCCAAGATGTAGAGATTAGATTAGTTTTAACTAATACAAGCTAAGTCTAATACTGAGGTAACCTTTTTTAGTACAAAGTGCATGAGTCTAGTTGATACATCTGTGACAATGGTGTATGCTACTTATCTATCCTACAATTATGAGGATTAGATTGTAGAGGATCTCGTGATTCAAAGAAAGTAATAAATTTGTAAAATTTCCCCTTCACAAATTTAATAGACCATTTACTTTCTCTAATACTAAATTTTAAATTTGAAAAGAGTGTTTATGCAGGTAGAATTAAACACAAAATAAATTAATCACATAATATTGATATTCTATTATTCTCATGTACATTTTTCAACTCATTACAAATTATATGTTACAAATATATATATATAGGAAATATGTTTCTTATACTCAGGATAGTGATATCCCTATAATATCTCACATAAAATATCTCCAAACTATATATAAAATATATTATTACAACAATATATTTGTATAACTAACATTATTACCATCCAACTAATTATAACCAAACTTACCATATGGTGCATACTATCCAATAAATAATCATTTACCGTATAGTAAATACCAATGTAAATTCTAATAATTAACACATCCAAGAAGGGTTTTAACATGAAATAGAATATTTGGTGGAGGAAGTGGAGGTTGAAGTTACAGTTGTGGAGGAGTTTCAAGAATATAATGAGAATCATGGGGTACTTGTTAAGGAAAGTGACATGTCCATAGTATAATATAACCTTATATCCATTCAATAGTTCTTACAAGTGTCTCCTTCTATCCCCATGCCCATTCATGAGCCCTCCATCACACTTCCAACCCTTTCTCAAAACAATGAACCAATCCACCACCACCCCACCTCATTCCCTCTTAAAGGAAAACCCATCTTATGGGAGACAAACAAAGAAGAATAAGCTCAATGTGCAATATATCAAGATGTTTCAAGTGATTGTGAAGAAGAGCTCATCATAGGGACTCCCATTGGTGAGGAAAAAATAATGCATCCTTATTGATTCAAGAAAGAGAAAATGTTGGTGAAGGTCATATTGTAACTATCCACAAAGAGATTATTCAAGACATGAAATAATAGGTGCTTGAGAAGGAATCCACATATACTGAGTTAGTTGATGTTCATGTGCATGATCAAGAGGTTAAACCTAAGAATATAAAAGAAGAAGAGGTTGTTGATGACTATATGGAGCATGATGATTTTTGGAAAATATTCTATGAGGTATGTAGTGAATTTGAAGCCCTTCAAGGACCTATTCCTCCTACTATCCAAGTTAAAGATATTGTTGAGAATGACTTTCCCTTTGAAGTACATGGTAACTCCTAAAGTGTCATGTTTGTTAAAGTGTAAGCTAACAAGCTTATAGGTGATAAGGAGCTTGATCTTACTCAAGACACCATGGAGTTCAAAGAGACATGCCTTTATGAGATATAACTGGATCAAGTTGTATTTGAGGAGTACCATGAGAAGGTTGAGGCTATGGATATTCAAGAGGAACTCACCTTCCTCAGTGATATGTTTTCAATTATCACTATTGCTTTGAGGATCATGCCAAGGAGATTGGAAAACATCATGAAGAAGTTGGAAAAGTCAATGCTAATGCTTAAAATGCAACATGCTTCATGTATTCCTTCACTTCATGGAGAAAGAAATGTTTCAAATTTCCCCTTTGACCTAGGAGGAGAAACTTGTTCAAGTTAGTTCTTACATATCTTAGTTTGATTAAGTGTTGTTTTTTATTCTCCCTAAGTGTTCATGAGAACACAGGTGTGGGTTTTCTTATTTTGACATGTGTTTGTTTCTTATCTTCTATTTGGTGTGTTTTGGTGTTTGATCAGAGGCTTGTCAATGTCAAAAGTGGTGTATAGGTGACTCTATTTTTGAAGGATAGGAGAAGGCAACTAGTCTCTGGAATAATAGGCTTACTACCCCTAGTAAATTTCCAAAATATTGATCAAATTTGACCCTATGTCAAATTAGGTCAACCCCTATATAGTCAAAATTTCTATAGGGTCTTTCTAGGTCATAATATGGTCACATGGTCATGTTTAAGGTCACTTAATACGTTTGACCTTAGTCTTTTCTATTATTTGTCTTAACATCTCCTTATGTCACCTTTTAGAAATTTTAATGAACTTGTATGTAGCTTACATGAAATTAAAAGTGTCAAATTATTTTATAATTTCCAATATGTTAGTTGAGTGTCAATATTTAGTTCTGAAACTAACATAATGTAGGTTCAACATCTAAAAGAGGAGATAATAATATTTTTAGGTAGTTAAGGGTAATTGTACATCCTAAAATGTACACTGGCATGTGGGAAGGAATAGGAGTGTCCATTTAGGTTACCTAAATCCATTTACATTCTTAAGAAGTCATTATAGGTTCATATCTAGAAAAAACTTGTTCATCTTATTCATCACTCTCTTAGACAAGGTCATATAGGTCAACCAGTCCACTCTTTGTATGAATAATACAAGAAGAATTAAGTTTATTGCCTTTGTTGAGTGATATTATACTTCATTCAAATAATTTTCATGGTATTATTTATAGGTTTGGTGTACTATTCTCTATTAATAATGACTAAGATTGTTGATAACTTTAAACTACCAACTTATCCCATTAGGCTTCTATTTTATCCTCTATATGCAATTGTTTGATGATTACAAGAGTTGTATGTGTTTTTTTAGAGATGGTTTATCCTCTTCATGATGTTTCTAACCTGTTTTACAAGTTTTAAGATAAATATATTATCATAAACATCTCACTATATCAGTAGTTAACACTTAGTTGTATGTAGAATAGGTTTTCCATAGTTACAGACTTGATATCTCTGTAAATGGGTTAGAGTAAGGGATGATAATTTTTTTCCATCAATATTTAGTGAAATGTGTTTTATTAACCTTATTTGATCATTTAGAACATTTTCATAACCTAATTGACCTAGTTTTTCACTATCATATTTAGGTAGTATGCATTTTGACTATGGATACTCTAAAAATTGAATTTCAATCATTTAAGAGGAATTCACATTGTAATTTGAACTCTGCAAGTGGTATCCACCATCTATAAGGCCATAACACATTTAATTTTTTCCTATACTTCCATTGAGAAGAGAGATAGGTTCCAAATAGCGGAAATTTTGCTACAATCAAGTTTATATGGAGACCAACGAGAGTAAGAAGGCTATAGAGGTTTGAGTGTTGATTAAGTTCAAAGTTTCAAGTTGTGATAGGTTTATCAAGGAAACAAAAATGGACTAAGCCTTTTAAAGTGACTTTAATAGAGTTATCATGTCACTTACATGGTTATGAATATTTCTCACCACTCACAAATGTGCAGAGTATAAGATTGCTTAGAGGAGATTATTATAATAACTTATTCAAAAGGAAATGTGTCATATACAATGTCTTTATATGGTATGAGATTATGAAGCTATGTAATATTAAATTACATCCCACATGTAGTATAGGCATTGAAAGATCAATTTTTTTTATATTAATGATGAAATGTGTCCTATATAGTGTCTTTCTATGGTATGTTATTATGAAGCCTATTTAAGCCTAAATGACATCCCACATGTAGTCTAGGCCTTTAAAGATCACATTTTTGAAATATGTATGATGGTTTGGGAAAGAGAATGAATTTTGGGTGACTTAAAATTCAAAATAATTTCTAGTGAAGATGTTTAGAGAGATATAATGCCTTTTAAGTCCAAATGAGTCTAGAAATTGAAGTAAAATAATGGACTTGTAATGTATTTGGTGAATAAAGAGTGGTGCCTAATTCCAAGGTGTATTATGAGCTTATATAGGTATGATTCGATATTTTTGACCTCAAAATAAGTCGATAATGTGATTAAAATGTTCAAATATGTCCCTACCTATAGGAAACCTCTAACTCTACCCAGATGAAGCACCTAGAGTTAGTCTATAGACCCATAATATGTCGATGGTGGGAGATAATAAGCATGGCCTATAAGTATAGTGACTCTTTTTAGTTTTATATAACCTAATTACATTAAAAATATTAAAGGGCATGAATCATAATTATTAATAATAGACACCTAGAGGAATCCCATTTTCCTAAGGTGAATGTCTATAGTCTGGTACAGTTATAGATTTGGCATGCTAGCCAAAGGCCTATACTAACATACCAAGAAATAAGATGAATATAAATGTTTAACGAAGTATAAAAGTGATATATATCTTCCTTATGTGATTCAATGATATAGTAAACATGGATATTGAACTAAAACCTCAATCAATAGTGAAGCCAACTCTACATACAAATTCTACATACAATCATCAAATCTATGAGCCAGTCTTGAGGGATTGAAAGTTTAAGGGCTATAAAAGTGTGATATAAATATGATATTTTTTACATAACATATTAAATACTTATTATAACATCCAATTATTATTTTATAACTTGGGAATAGGGGATATGCCCTCTATTTCCTCTCAGATAGAAGACACTCCCAATCAAGACAAAGGTATAGGTGGAGCACATGAATGGTAAGTGAATGTAATAGGAGTCTTGGAACACTATGAGATGATGTGGGAAGTTAATTTAGATTTGAAAAAATGTTTAAGGTCACCTAAAGTCATGAGAAACACCTATAGAGGGTCAAACACACATAAATGATAGTTAGAACTATTAGGCCTAAAACTAGGCCTAATCCCTAAAGGTGTCTCACTTCATCTATATGAACATGAAATCCTTAATAATGACCTTGAAGACATTTAAAGGAGATTTTAGGGTTGAATTTAGTGATTGGTTTGTAGATAAACATCCAAAATTGCTCAATTTTACCTTAATTCCTATCAAGCCTATTCAAAATGCACACAAGGAGCTTGAAAGGCCATGTTATTTTGATCACAACTATATAAACATTATACATGATATATCAAACACTTGGGGATATTTAAATTAATTACTATACCTCAAAATTTTTAAATTAGTTTTAAGGTTGGATGTTGGGATTTTATGAACAATCCTTAACAGTCCAAACCTCCTAAAACCCTCTCAAAACCCTAGTTTGGACTTGATGGATAAGATATGGTAGAAAATTAATCTAAAGGTGATAAAATGGCCATAAAATTTCCTTAGACATGTCTATAATTATCCTAGACTCCATGACATACAAATTGGTCATATTGTCATCTATACGGATACATCTAATACTAAATTTCTTATAAGATTTGAGTTGTTTTGTAGGTGTAAAGGAGGATAAATAGGTGAGAATCATTATGGGAGGTATTTAGAGACGTTTCCTTGTTAATAATGGTAATTGATGTCAAATAAAACATTTTTTACTAGTGCATTAATGATAAAGTGATCATATTAATGGTTTGAAGAGTGTCTGACTTAGTGAGTTAATTTATGGATGATATTCATAGTATGGTCATGTTACAAAAACCCTATGGAATGTTATGAGTTATTAGAATGCTTATGGAAGTGAAAAAAATTAATCATAATAGTCATATTAATGTCTAAGATCAAGCAGTCATATTGATAAATAAGCTAAGTAAGTAGATTGATGACATCATATTTCACATGTGTGAAGGTTTCAAGAGTAATTTGATACATGGATGGATTCCCCTATGAAAGACAATCATATATTTAAAATTTTAGGTCTAGACATAGAGCATAGAAAATTTATTAAGCTAAAAATTTGGATTCTCAAATAACTTTTTCCAAGTTCCCATACTTAGCCAAATTTGTGATATCGAAGATCTATGGTGAGCATTTAATCAGATCACAAATCTAATGATGAGCATTTAATCTAACCAAATAAATATCCAATGATGTTATTCAAATTTAAATAGTCAAGATTGTATGAATTAGTTTATATTTGTTATTGATGTCATAAAAGTGTCCAAGTGAGTGGATGAAATGCCTTGATAGCTTGAAGTGACACTAACAAAGTGTGTAATGTGCTTATCTAAGTATGCTTAAATTAGGCTTGGTTGATCTTTAGAGTTTGGATTTTTAAAGATGATTAGGGATGAGTTTGAAGTATTTAGAATATAAAAGGGTCAAATAAAAATTCAATAATTATTTGAGTGCTCGTGTGCATGAGTGTATTTCATCTAGTTGGTCATTGATTTCATCTAGATATTTTGGGTCTAGTGGCAAAAAATCTGAGTAGGCGATTTGGTGATGTCATATCTCGCATGTATGAATGTTTTAAGAGAAAATTGATATATGGATGAATTACCATATTAGAGAAGATATTATGTTCTAAATATAAATTTGTACAAATAACACAACAAAATATATGCAAGTGCAAAGTTAGGCTCCCAAGTAGATTGATATTGTTTTCCCATAATAAGCCAAATTTTCATGTGGCAAGAAAAGTTGAGTAGGCATTTTGATGTATTCATACTTTTTATGTTTATTAGTTTAATAATGAGTTTATCATATATATATATATATATTTTTAGTTTTGTGCTTATTTAATATGTGATAAGTTTTAGGTCATGCAATAAAGTGCATCAAAATATATGTATTTCAAAGTTGGCCTTCTAGGCAGTTCTAGGCATAGTTGGCTCTATGGCAAAAAAAATTGAGTGAGCAAATTAATGGAATTATATATTGTAAATGAAAAGTTTAAAATAAAATATTTATATATGGTTGTATTATACTATGTGATGATATCATATGGTCTAAATTTTATATCATATGTCTAAGCATAGCAAAAGTTATTGAGGCCCAAAGTTGGCTTCTCAAACAGATTGCAATGGTCCGCATACTTAGTCTATTTTACAAAAGGTAAATTTTAATAAAATATCAAGGAGATAGGTAGAGTTAATTTTATATAATATGTCATGAAGAAAAGAGATGGTAAGAAGAGTTTAAGGTTTAACATTGATCAAAGGTAAAGGATAAGGATCTAATGGTTCACGTTTAATCATGTGATTGAGATCAAAGGCAAGAGTGGAGTCAAAGTGGTCAACCTAATTGAATTTTAACATCATTAAAGATAGAGATAATTAAAATAATATTAATTTTTTATGATTTATATAATATTTGAGGACACAAGATGATATCATAGTGTTCAAGGTTAATCTGTGACCGTTGGTATTTGAATATTTGAATTTTGTAGAGGGAAAAACTAGTGATCTATATTTTATCCATAACTTTTGACCTAGGATGAATTAAAAGGCACTATAAAAATAATAGTTGAAGAGGATTCCATGGTACATCTACTGAATCTATTTATAATGTCTAGATTTATATAAAATTAAATATATTGAGCTCCAAATATGACTATGTTGTATAAGTAACCTGAGAAAGATATTTGTGCTTATTTTGATGATGTTTAGATGTTTTATGATGTCTTAGATATTAGAAAGTATTGTTGACTCCTTATGGATGATTTTTATGTTATTTTATGGTTTTATCAATTGATATTATATATGAAAAATTCTTAAGAAGTTGACTATGTGTTTATTCATAATGTTCCTATACACCAGGGCAATGTTTGAGTTGTTTGAGCTTTTACAAAAGTGAGTAGAGATGATTATGATCATTTGAAGATGTCAAAGGGGACATAAGGAGTGAAATAATGTAGTTTAAAATGGTATATTTTTTTAATTAATTAAGTGCTAAATGGGTGAATAGGTCTCCATCACACTTATAAGAGCTACAAGGGCCTAATTAAAAGGTATAATTTCTTAAGGGTGACCCATAGATGTTATGACTGACCTATGAAGATTATATTGAGTTATGTATTTGTATGAGAGAGGAATTAAGGTTTAAGTTGTGCCTAATGGATTAATAATATGTTGATAATCATGAAGGCTCCATAAATAGTGAAACCAAATGAGATGGTTTTTAGACTTGTGTAAGGCTTTTTACATATAGTGAGTGTTAAAATGAAGAAGATATGATAGGTAGTGTGCTTGTTGGATGAGTTGATAATCAATTTTTTTTAACTATATGTATTACATATAGGTAATATTTATAATTTTATAATAGTGATCTTGTATTTTGAGGATATGTGAAGAGGTATGAGTGTGCATATGAACATAGTTTGAGTAAATAAGGAGAGAGATTATGGCATTCCTATGTGAGAAGCTTGTATGAAATAGAGAGGGAGTTTATTTAAGGGTTAGAAAATAACATATCCATCATCAAGTGTTGAATAAATTATTTCTAATTTTTAGGTGTTCATTTCATAGGAGGGATTAAAGGACTTGATCTTCCTTAGGGATAATTTCTCCTTGTGAAATAGGTGTTTCACTAAAGGCCTTAGGTTAGAAGCACTTGACCAAAATTGTTGGTCAGAAGGACTTGATCATCTTAGGTGTATGTTCTCCTTGTGAAATTTATGTTTCACTAAATCTTGGTTAGAAGGACTTGATCAATATATTTTTTGTAAGCTCTTATAGGACAAGCAGTCTAAGTGTTTACATGCTTGAGAGTGGGTTTTGTTGACCAGATTTGACCCTACAAGTCAAATTAGGACCCTTATTGGTAAAAAATTTATATTTATATGTTTTATGGGTATAATATTATGTCATATGGTGTATTACAAATATTTTGATGTCATTTAATTATATATTAGCCTTGGTCTTAGTCATATTAGTCAATATGTCATTTTGAGTCATTTAAGAGTCATTTAGGGGTCATAAATGCAAGTGGCATGGTTTTTAAGGTGTATAAGTGTAATATTTTCATTTAAAACACCCAATAAATCATATTAACTATAAATAATTTTATTCTCATCTAAAACTTGTAGGTTATCTAACTGAAAATCAAGAAATCAATTGAAAAAAGAGGAGTTTAGCACTTATACGGATCATGAGATAGAATGAAATGTGGAAGAGGGTAATTTAATGGATATTAAACTTAATAAAATAATTTTAAATTATTTTTAAGTGATAAAAAAGGTATAAAACTATTCTACTCCTAATTCACCCTTTTAGACACACAGAAGTGATTAGTAGGCTTATGCTTGGTATAACCGGGTGAGGAAGATTCAGAACAAATGCCATTAGGGGATTAAATTAAAATAAAATATGTTAATTTAAATAATAATAATTTGATTATTGGTCAATTTTTCTTTATGAACAATCTCTAACAAGTTGAATGTGTTTTTCTACTCACTATTTCATGCACCCTATAGGTTTTTCTTTAGTTTGGATGATTCTATATAATACAACTTACTCCATAGAGATTTAAATATTCACACAATTATCCCCATTTTGGGTTTAATTTTTAAATTTTTTTGGATAATCTAATTAACTTAGGTTGAAAGTGAATGCACCATTCTATGTTGTAGGTAGTTTTTCACTATTTTCAAGATTTTCATACTTTGATCATGGTTCCATAGGGTTGTGATAGATTTATTTCAATGTTATAAATTCCATATTAGTCCCATTAAATTTCAATCTCATTTCCCAAAATAAATCTCCATGAGGATGTAGTTAACATAATCACCTACATGTGTTCTCATAGAGGAAGTCACATTGAAAAGGAAGTGTGAGATATTATCTTGAGATTTTAAACATCCTAATGTTTTATTTAAACATCATGAGAAGATGTAAAGTTAATATAAAATCATATTATTTGAATACATGGATCATTTCACGTATACTACCTGCATACCAGTCAAGGTGCACATATAGGTATCTCTTGATGATATCATGAAAGCCTTAGTAGTGGTTTCAATCAATTTAAAGTGTGAGGATTAAATTGTAAGTTATTTATATTGTCTTATAACCCATTAAAGTTAAATTATAACACACACTATCCACCCCATGACCACTACATAAAATTAGTCTACCTACACTATAGAATAACCACCTTCAGGTGGTACTATAGAGAGTTGGTGATCCATTTTGAAGTGTTGAAATAAATTATGAAACTCTCATCAATATAGTATTATGTTTAATATATAATTTTAGACCTAATTGAAATAATAGGATGGAAAATGGTAGTGTTGATCACCTTCTAGCTTTCAAAGATTGTTTTCAAGGATTAAGTCCCTAAATTGAGAAAATAGAGGTCTATGCCCTTTTTTAGGCATCCTTATATAGAGTTGCATTGGTTTATATGACATAAAAATACATTAATTTTTAATATACCACATAAATATCTTGATTTAAAAAACAAGAGAGGTTGTTAACCTGAAGATATTAATTTTCAAGAGCCCTCAAGTTGTATTTTGAACACTAAAATCCCATAGTGTTGTCTACAACAAGATAAGCCAACAACATTATAGGTCTAATGAGTGGAGTTAATGCTTGGAAATAGGTTAGAATATATTTTGTATATATGAATAAAAAATATTTGTGGGATAATAATCAAGGCATGCATGGAAGAGTATATTTTATTCACCAAGGATGAGATAGGTTGTACAAATGGCTTAGGCACAATCACCAACAACCAGCCTAATAATTAGACTTGAGAAGGTGTTTACATTATAGAGTATGAAATATAATGGAATTATTAAGATGTTTCAAGGTGTATATTATTATTATAAAGTTTAAATAATGCCTTAAGTGTCATATTATGAGTAAATTTCAAGTTGAAATGGCCTTTAGGGCTAATCAACACCTATAAACATACTGCCTCCTTCAAAGCCTAACCCAAGGTTTCAAGACTAGATAATGTTTCCATGATTTATATAGTTTTAAATAGTTTAAAGGAACATTTATTATATAAATTATAATATAAATAGATTATAATACTATATTTTAAATCTCATATGCACCTACATGTTTCCTTTCACTTGAAACATTCACCTACAACTGATTGAAAATGTATATAGTCTATGAACCAAGAGTAGGCTTGAAGTTTCAATAGGATAATGAACTTAAAATTATATATATATATATATATATATATATATACATATATATATATATATATATATATACACACATATATATATACACACACATATATATATATACATATATATATATACATATATATATACATATATATATATATACATATATATATATATATATATATATATATATATATACATATATATATATACATATATATATATACATATATTATTAATATATAAAACATTCTCCATGGCTTTCATTACATAGGTTTTATAGATAAAAGGCACCTATATGACCCAACATAGTCAACTGTAGTTGACTGTGAAGGGCAGAGAGCAAAAAGGTTAAGACTATTAACATGGACTTAAATAAAATATTTAATTAATAGGTATAAAAACTTAAAAAAATATATTTTAATATATAAATATGTCCTATTCAATATTTTAAATTCTAATCCATGCATAGACATCTATAGGTGTCCCTCCAAAATAAAGACACAATTAGAAGTTACACACAGTCTTAACCAGGCAAAGAGTATAAGGGATATGTGAGAGGTTTTAGGGATTAATTAAAGTTATAAAAAATCCATAAAAATAATAATAGTCTCATGACACTCTCAAGGTAGATAAAAAGCAAAGAAAGGACTCTTAATAATCAACACATAGTCTATTAGAGGAAACCCTGCATACAGTCTATTTCACCAAGGCCTGTCTTAGGTTTTAAATATTTTATAGGTTAAAATAATAATAAAAAGGGATTAATTTTGATCAAAATAATATATAAAAATTTATAAATACCATAAAACATTAAAATATTTTGATATAATAGTGGAAGTACCCTTTGTTTTATTTTAGATAGAGGGTACTTCCCTTTATACACAAATTTGTAGGTTTTGGTAAGTAGTGTTAAAGGATGAACCAAGAGATAAATTATATTTTATATGAGGTGTGATAATGTGTATTAAATATAAAAAAAACATTATAATAATTATTCAGTAGGAGATAACCCAATGATATGGTCTAAAATACCAAGGTTGTAGTCAGGTATGTTAAGTAAGGTATATGCCTAAAAACCAAGTGGGAGACCAATATCACTTACATGTTTAGGAGTGGAACAAAATTTAATAATAAATGTTTATGAGGTCATAATATATGTTTTTTAGATATTATTATGTAGATAAGTCACAAATAAATCTATATTTGGCTTAAGACCATATCAGGCCTATAAGAAAGGGAGAAAAGAGTTCGATAGGATTGATTTAAGTGCTTAATTATCCTTGAAGGATATGAATATTGATATAATAAGTTTGGAGGTGTTGAAATGGGCATTAAAGATCACATTTTTGTAATTTTTTTGAAATTAAAAAATCCAACCTTCATGGATGAAGCTTAAGAACAAAATGAGGCTAAAACCCTGCTAAACTTTGAATAATGACCTGATTGGGAAAACAAGGATGGAAAGATAATATAATGCAATATAATGAGAATTAAAGTAATTATATTTTGTATATGACTCTTTATTTTTCCTCCCATAAAATTTTATGTGAACCTATCTATATAGATATGGTACAAAATTGGTTCTTTTGATTTTTTTGTGCATTGTGTAGGTTTTATGAAGTTTTAAGAGATGAAATAAACTTTGAAAGGAATATTGAGAATTAATATAACTCAAAATGTAAATTTAATTCCTTTTAAAAAATCATAAGTGTGTTTAGTAGTTAATTAATCTCAGCTAGTCAAAACTAACATAGTGAACATGGTAGTGAGAAGGGTGAAAAGCTTCAAGTAAACTACTTTTAAGGTGTTAATAATGCATATAAATACATTAAGGTATTTATAAGTGTAATTTGAATATTTTTACATATTTTAATAGGAAAATAAAGATAATTTTGAGGCCAAGTGTGTAAGATGTGTGAAAGAGGAGTTTCATTAATTGTAGAAAGTGATGGCTCATTTACAAAAGATTTCATATGACTAAGAATGAAACCAATGCATGGATAAGAATTTATAGAACCCTTAAATACCATTATAATCATTATACCTATCCCTAATTAGTTTTTGGATGTTGAAACAAGGCTAAATTGTGAAGGAAATTTTTTGAGCCAACAAAGGGAACTCTTTCACCACTTTTCATGAGTTTCATGACTTAGAAATCCACTTATCTTTTTAAAAATTTCATGGTCCATTTCAAATCCTCCTATTATGCACATATAACTAATTTTATTATCTTGACAAGTGTCCTTGTGAACTTTGGACTTCTTTCTTCTCCTCTCTCTCAAGTTCTATAAGAACTAACCATTTTGGATTTTGTTAACTATGATCCACCTGAGTATGATGAATCCCTACTCATTTTCATACCATGGATAAATAAAGACTACTGATTTTTAAATCTTTTGTTAATATTCATAGTGTGTTTAATTTAATGATTGATCTTGCTTATTTGATGGTTATTGTTTCATTAGCATTATTGTCTAATTCTCCCACCTATTTACAGCTTGAAAGCTTATTATTATAGGTCATGTGAAGTTTTTTATGATGTGTTAAGGTTGAGTGAGCTATTATACTCAAATAGTGCCATTTTAGGCCTCTTATCTAGTCCTCCTAGCCTAAACATTCATCACAACCTCATAATGAAATATTGATGTGAGAAGATTCAAATTATAGAAGTGTATGTTTAGTTAGTCTCTTGGTCTCATGTGTGACATGTAGCTAGCTAGTAGTCATCAAACAATTCGGTGTATCACCTCATTTATAATAGTTTAATTTTAGTTTTATCTCCCTTTTCCCTCACAAGTATATGTGTAAAAGTGATATATAAGTGGTACATCAAGGGAGCTAGCCCTATCTAGAGATTTACTTAATTATTAGGCTACCCATAGCCTAGATGTGTTTCAATTTTTCCACTTGGATGAGGAGAGCTAAGACATTTCATCAAAAGGTGAAAATCCAAGTGACAATAGTTTTCTGACATGCTCGGTGGGTCTCTTAGTCTAAAAAGTTGAAATATTTTTGGTGTTATCTTTCAAAAACTCAACATTTAGAGGCATCTATCTAAACATCAATGGTGACTATAAGATTAAATCAAATGGTCAAGTAACCAAGGTATTACTTTTGACATTTTTTTATAATCATTCCTTGCATTCTTGCTTCCTAATGAAGTTCCATGGCTGACCTTAGTGTTGAGTAATATTTTACACAAGTTGGTGACTTATATCATGCTTATAACATTCCCTATTAGCCTTTGTATGATCCTTACAAAATTTTTCATGATCCATATCAACTGCAACATGACCCTTACCAACCTTGTCATGAGTTGTATTAGTTTTATAACCAGTCTTCTCAATACATTACTCCTCTTAGTCAACCTAGTCACTTCTCTAATCAGTCTATTTCCACTTTCAATCAAACTCTCTTAGGATATAAGAGGTACATTATGGACCTTGAAAAACCAAGGTTACATGGTCAAGTTGTTATTATTAATCCCATTCATAAGGTGAGAGATGCATTAGATTTGGTTAAGAGAGAGTGGGTACCTATTAAGATATCAAATTGGCAAAAGCTCACAAGTGACATGATAGATGTGAGTGGCTTGGTTTCATCCTTAGAAGATAAACTAATAATTCTTGAAGATTAACCTCACCAAATATATCAAACCTCATATCCACTTCCCCACGAGTGATATCATTCCTACATGGTTCCTAGTCATGAACCTAATTAAACTTATCAAAGTTATCCTTTTCCTAATCAACTGAAAGAGATAGTTGGAAAGAAAAACCTTATTTTTGAAGAAAACCTTAATAGGTAGATTATGATTTTCCAATAAATAGATTAATCATTCCATATTAGAATAAAAATAAGTGGAATATAATCCCTCATTACCCCCTCTCATTACATTCCCACCTAAAAAAGAGACCTCTAGATATGAGATTCCAAGTTAGAGATAAGGTGGAGAATCTAAGCCTAATGAGACCTAGGTTTCTTGAAGACTTCATCCACCCCTCAAGTTACATCACTAATTTTATAAGATAATCATAATCCTAACATCCTAAGCTATAATAAGGTAGTGGAGTCATGGGTAAATAAAGAGGATAAAAGCCTAGATAAAGAGTGTGAGGTTGAGAAAGAGTTTGATCCTATGTAAGACCCTCCCACCCTTCTTAAAAAGACTCAATGTCTTCCATGTCAGCCCTATTATACTCATTACCTTCATGAATATGCCTATCAAATTCAAGAGAGACTTTTCCAAGATAATCTAGTCAAGAAAATTGAAGAGTTATAATTGAGAATGAAATTGTTGAGTCAAGGTTTAGAGCCAAAAGAAGATCCTATGCTTGAATACACTCCATATAACCTTCCTCAATATAATCCTCAAGATAAATAATTTTTAAATGAAGAGATTTTATATTGTAATTAATATAACCAAGTTATTATATCCCAAGGTCTACCTCCCCTTCCTTAAGAGCTCCCAAAATTATCCCCTATAATTCATTCTCAATCTGATGTTGAGTTTTATGTACCACCTCCACCAACTAGTTTATCTTGTTCTTAACCCATCACCCTTTACCTTGATGGAAATTCGATATGGGAATATAAAGAATATTATTTGGTTTATAACAATTCAAAACTCTTTTTTTAAGAAATTATAGATTCTTAGTAGCCTCATTGGGCTAAATCACTTGATTTCAAGATGCCTAGTCCTGACATCACCAAAAAGGAGAAGGAGATGGAAGATCTTGCAGCCATTAAGAATCAAAGACAAGTTATGATAATTGAGATAAAAATTGAGAGTCCTCAAGAGGTCTTAAATGCTAAAAAGAGGTGAGTCCTTGTGTTGAGTCTTCTTGTTGGGTTGATAATGAAGAATGCCTTCCTTATGTCAAATATGAAAGCTTAGATGAATTTATTTTGGATTCTAAAGAAGAGGATGAAAGAGCTTCCCTTTTTACCCTTTATAATGTTGATCAAAGAGAATATGAAGACTTGTGGTGGAAGTTTGTAATAATTTGCAATGAGTTTGAGTATCTCAAGGGGTCTACAAATTCCTTAGAGTTGATTACAAGTGATGATAAGGAAGATGACATTTTTCAAAATGTCATAGAAGATCCAAAAAAAAATACATTGTATCCTTTGAAGGTCAAAACAAGCTTATACTAGCCTCAATATTCTAAATAACAAGAAACTAATCTTTTTGAAATCATACCTACAAAGAAGATGTAAGTTAACCATGAGATGAAGAATGGGTAGCAATATGAGGTTCATGTACAAGGCCAAGATGAATCCATTTACATTGGAGGCCTTTTTAAGGATGATATACTTGAGAGTAGATCAAGTGAAGTGCTAAGGAATAGGTTTGATCTACTAAGTATCCAATAGAAGGAGCAACATGCTTGGCACTATGATTCATATCATGAAGATTAAGAATCAATGACCTTCAATTTTTATCTTGGAAATGAGGTATGATTAATTGCTAGATGTGCATAGTTGTTTGTTTTCTATTTTCCTAAGTGCTTTGAGCACATGTGGTGTCTTGCTAGTGTGTTTTTTTCTTTTTGTGTGTCTTTTATTTTATGTGGTTAAGGTATTCGATTGGTCTTATCTTGATCAAATCTTATTATCAATGGTCAAAGTTTTATTTTTATGTTTTAGACTTTAGATGGCTCCTTAAGCCTAATGGACTGATAATTTTACTAATCTTTAGTATAGTAGGCATACTACCCCTATGATTCATCAACTTGTTGACCAAATTTGACCTTATAGGTCAAATTAGGACTCTTATAGGTAAAAAATTTATTTTTAGATGTTTTATGGGTCTAGTATTATGTCATAGGGTGTATTATAGATATTTTTATGTCATTTAATTCTCTATTAACCTTGGTCTTAGTCATATTAGTCAATATGTCATTTTGAGTAACTTAGGAGTCATTAGGGGTCATAAATTCAAGTGGCATGGTTTTCAAGGTGTCCAAGTGTATTATTTTATTGTAAAACAACCAATAAGTCATATTACATATTATTAATTTTATTCCCATCTACCATCTAAAAATTGTAGGTTATCTAACTAAAAATCAAGAAATCAATTGAAAAAAGAGGAGTTTGGCAATGATACAACCCATGAGAGAGAATGAAACATGGGAGAATGTTTTTTAATTTACCTTCATACTAATAATATCAATTTACATTATTTAAATGATTTATAAGTTCTAAATAAGGTCCAAAACCATTTTGCTCCATATTCACCCTTCTAGACACACAAGTGATCAATAGGTTTATGCTTAGTATGGCCAGTTGAGAAGGTTTCAAACCAAGCACCTTTAGGGGGTGAAATTAAAAATTATAGATATTAATTTTCATATCCATATTTTTATGATTGGTCAACTATGCTTTATGAACCATATCTAACAAGTTGACTACACTTTTTTGCTCACTATTTCGTGTACCCTATAGGTTTTGCTTTAGTTTGGATGATTCTATAAAATACATCTATTATAATTGAATCAAGATGACATGGAAATATTAAAATCATGATACCCATGTTGGTTTTAATTTTTTAAGGTGTTTTTATAAGCCAAGTAACTTAGGTTGTAAGTGAATGCACCATTCTATGTTATAAGTAGTTTTTCACCATTTTCAAGATTTTCATGCCTTAATAATGGTTCCAAAGGGTTATGATATATTAATTTAAATGTTATAAATTAATTTTTAGTCCCATATCCTTTAAATATACTTCCCCAAAATCAATCTCCATGAGGATGCAGTCAACACAGTCACCCACATAGTCATATAATAGGGAAAATACACCTACAGGTCCTCTCATGGAGGAAGTCACATTGAAAAGGAAGATTTAGAGATTATATTGATATTTTAAAAATATTAATGTTTTATTTAAATATCATTATATTATTTAAAGTGACTATAAAAGCATATTCCTTGAATACATGGACCATTTGACATATATTGCTTGCATATTAGTCAAGGTACACATATATGTATCTCCTGATGACATCATGAAAGACTTAGTAATGGTTTCAATCCATTTTAGTTGTGAGGATTTAATTTTAAGTTATTTAAATAGGACTAAAAACCATTAAATTCAAATGAAAATGCACATTGTCCACCCCATGGCCACTACATAAACTCAGTCTACCTGCACTATAGAATAACCACCTACAAGTGGTACCACAGAGAGATGGGAGACATTTTGAAGTGTTTAAACAAATTATTAAAATATAATTAAGGTATTTTCATGGTTAAAATAACATGTCACACCTACTTAAAATACTAGGATGGAAAATGGTAGTGTCGATCACTTTCTAGCATTCAAAGACTGTGTTTAGGGATCAAATCCCTAAACTGAGAAAAAAAAGGTCTATGCCATTTTTTGGGGATATTTATAGAAATTTTCATTAGTTTATAGGACATCAAAATACATTAATTTTTAGGCTCCCACATAGTTCTCTTGATTTGAAAAATAAGAGAGGTTGTTAAGCTGAAGAGATTGGTTTTTAAGAGCCCTTAAGTTGTCTTTTAAACACTAAAATCCGATAGTGTTGTCTACAATAGGATGAGACAATATCATTTTAGGTTTTATGAGTGGATTTGATTCTTATAAATAGGTTAGAATGTATTTTTTTAATAGGGAACATAAATATTGATAGGATAACCATCAATTCATGCATGTAAGTGTATGTTACATTCACTAAGGATGAGACAGGCCATATAAATGGCTTAGGCATAATCACCTACAACTAACCTAATGTTGATAATTGAGAAAGTGTTCACATTATAGAGTATGAAATATAATTGCATTATTAAGAGGTTTCATGTGGTAAATGATGCTCCTCAAGGTTTGATAAGGATTTAAGTGTTAGATTATGAGTAACTTTCAAGTTGAAATGGCCTTGAAGTCTAATCAACATCTAAAACCATACTAACTCCTTCAAAGCCTAACCAAAGGTTGTAAGACTAGATCATGTTTCCATGAATTGTATAGTTACAAATAGTCAAAATGACCATTTGTGATCTAAATTATTATTTAAATAGATTAGAATACTATATTTTAAATCTCATATGCACCTACAAGGGTCCTTTCACTTGAAAACATTCACCTATAACTAATTGTATATGTATAAAATGTATGACCCAATCTTAGGCATGAAGTTCCAATATGAGAATGACTTTAAAAACCCACAAATTTCTTCTTAAGATCCCAAAAAGTCTCCATGGGTTTCAAGACATAGGTTTTATAGATAAAAGTGTTAAGCATGGGATATACTAAGAGGGGGGTGAATTAGTATATAATATATCTTATAAAAATTTTACTTAATCAAACTCCACTTAACAATACATTCAAGATATGTAATAAAACTAAAACAATAACATGCACCACATGAGAGAGAGAGAGAGAGAGAGAGAGAGAGAGAGAGAGAGAGAGAGAGAGAGAGAGAGAGAGAGAGAGAGAGAGAGAGAGAGAGAGAGAGAGAGAGAGAGAGAGAGAGAGAAAGAGAGAGAGAGAGAGAGAGAGAGAGAGAGAGAGAGAGAGAGAGAGAGAGAGAGACCATATTTTTATGTGGAAATCCAAAGTGGGAAAAACCATAGAGAACAATCTCAAGTATATGAATGAACACCAATTTAAATTGCAAATTTTGTAAGAACCAACTTGTAGGAGCACCAAACCCTTTATTTAGCACCAAAACAACAACTATTTGTGAGCACTAAACCATAGGAGCATGAACCCCTTGTAAATATTTGTGAGTACTAACCCATAAGAGTACCAAACCCTCTTGTGTATAAAACACAAACTATCTCTTAATTTTTCTTTTTAAACAAATGATATAACATTATTAAACATGTTTCTATTCTATCCTCTTTTCTTATATAAAAAAATTAAAAACCATGCACTCTATTTCATATAAAAAATGAATTCTCAAACCTTTATTTATAGCTTTCTAAATGACCTTTGGCATTCACCCTTTGTGACTCTTCACTGTGCATGGAAAATGGTGCCAAACTTATATGACCCTTCCAATCCTTGTATCTGAAAAGTCACATGGTGACCCTTCATAAGCAAATGCATACATTCCCCTTTTGTCTTTATTCTAGGGACCCCTTAAATTCCTTAAGGTGACTCTTCATGGAAAAATGCACCATACCCTCTTTTTTCTTCACTTTGTGACTCTTTGAATTCCTCAAGGTGACCCTTCATGGGAAAATGTGTCCTTTCCTTATTTTATCTTTATCTCATGACTCTTTGAATTCATCATGTGCCCTCTTTTAACTTTATGTAACCAAAAATATATTCTTTCATATTAAATAAATATT
>JARHVA010007480.1:532500-672363 GCA_037957365.1 Torreya grandis | reverse complement strand
AAACTTTTCATGTGCAAGTTACTTTTTGAAGGCATATACACATTGATCTAGAGTGGGGTGAATATTGGAGTTTTATGTTTTCCTACTGAACATGTTCACTTATGAAATATATGTTAAATTCAAATTAATTTGTGTGATCATGAAACACCAAGTTATGAACAAGTTTAAAAACATCTTGGTTTTCATAGTACATAAACTTAGACTAGGCTTGTAGTAATCCCAATCATGAAAGAATGTGATGTATACATACTACTACAACATGATATTATTCTTTTATGGAAGAATGTGAAACATATTTTTTCTTCTTACTCCCCCATAAGATTGGATTAAAACCTAGAAAATAATAAAATATAGATTTATATTTTCTAACATCAATATAAATTGCATGATTTGTACTCATTTTATCTCATTAAGGAACAATTATTCATTCTTATTGTATACTAGACCATAATCCATTATTCCTAAAATATATCTCAATATTTTCTTAGCTAATTTTAAGTGGCTTAGTTTGGGTTCCTGCATGAAGCATGAAATATAGATGATAACATAGTTGATATCTACCTAGTGTAGGTGAAATAGATGAGATTCCCAATCAAAATATCGATAGAGAGTGGATTCTAGTAGAGGTGATGGATCGACATGAGATAGTTGAGGTCATAAATCTATAGTTGTGGCTAATGGTACAAAATCCATCATCTAAAACTTATCTAGTAATGTCTTGGTATAGACACATAAATTTTAACACATTTAATGTCATAATTAGCTTTTCTAAATATCGACACCAAATCATATAACTCACTTAGAATCCATATTTTATAATAATACCACTAACAACCAATTTCCATTTTATTTAACATAGTAAATTAATAAATATTAAATAACTAATCCAAATTTAATTAATCATGTACACAATTTCATAAATAAATATTAAAAACAAGTTACATTTCAAAAAATATGAGTCATTAACAACTTCCTTAATTATCTAAACCAAGAGATTAAGTCACCCAACCATTTTCCTAATGCTCTCACCCAAGTGTTGAGTCATGCAACCAACTCCTTAAGATATTAAAATAACTTTATGAGTCATTTCAACTACCTTGAATTATTCATAAAAATATTTCAACCACAAAATAAATTTCCCACATTTCTCAACCACTTGAATAATTAGTCTTATCTACTTCTATGAGGACTCAAATCCAACCTTTCCAAATCAAAACAAGTAAATAAATATAGATTTATCATATTCATCTATTTCCTCATCTAAAAGTATATAAATTGAAAGGATTTATCCACCATATAGATCCATAATCAAGCTATCAAATTTTATATTATGTATCCTCTTTAGAATAAACATCATCCAAAGAAATGTTTCTAAAATTCACTTTTCATTGGAGATTTAACATTGAGCATCCACATACCAAGATCACAAGAGCACATCCAAGTCATCAAAGGAGATCTTCACACATTTGGTAAGGTGAATATATAGTTGTTTTATTTTTTCAGTTTATATCTATCTGAGGTTTTCAATTGATTTTATAGTAAGAGTTCAATTTTTTATTTCGGGTTCTTAGCTATAAAGTTATAAATCATATATATTACATTATGGGATGCAAAGTGGGATCCATTCTCAATCATTTTAGTCACGTAGTCTCATTGATGTTTTTAGTTTGTTTCAAGTCAATTTAATTCATTAATTAGTATAATGTATATTTAGAAATTTTTTTATTGACATGAGTGAAATTTATCAATTTTATTCTATTATAATTTGACTATACCTAAAAACTAAGTTTCAATCAAACCATTCACTAGTGCAACAAATTTATTCTGATATCCTATAAATTCATCATTTTAATTCAATAAAATTGGTTCTATCTATGTTTGTGTTGTTTCTAATACTTCATGATAATTATTCCACATATCATAAAATTTTTTATTAGATTCAATGAATTCATAATATGAACTTTAGAGAAATCATTTTCTAACCTATTCTCTTATTTTGTTTTTCTAGTTTTCAAAATTTCGTCCCATATTTTTCTATTTTTGATTTCTAGATTGTGTTTTTTGACATTATTCAAGGGCAGATAAATCATTTCTAGTAGAAAATAAAATGTTATGTGCCTAAATTAAAATGTAAAAAGTTTGAATTAAATCATCTTGTTTGGTGTTGAAATCATACTAACTATATTATTTATTTTTATCTTTTTTATTTTACTTATTAGCGAATTTGTATTTTCTAGCAGCAATTTTATTCTAATTTTTAGCAAAATTGTGTCTATTTTATTAATTTTAATGTTTTATTAATGTTTTATGATTTTATTTTTTCTAAATTTACATATTTTACACTTTTCAAAGACGTTTTTAACAAACTACTAAAAACTTTTGTGTAGTAATACAAGTTAAAGTTGCAAAAGAAGTTAAAACTACTAATGCTATTTTTTATTTATTTAAATTTTCTAATGCTTTATTTTTTTTTATTATTAATTTATTTAAATTATCACAAATCCTTTCTTTGTGTTATTAGTAAATTATGTATGTTCTTTCCTTACACCACCTATGTGGTGATATTGGAAATCCAAACCAACATTAATAAATTTTGGTTCTCAGTCTATCTCTCATATGCTCTTTCCTCACACCACATAAGTTAAGAACTTATAAATAATAAATTAAATTGGTCCCTTTTATTATTATTTCTAGTGGAAATATCATATGTGGATTTCATCACCATGTGGTAGGACAAATCCCATATACTGGTGGGGTATATAAATTGAAGATTAGATGTTTTAATGACCTAAGCTTGATTAATCCCTAAATGAGGTGAGGTGGATTTGACCTTAAATATTTAGGTTTTCACTAGATAACTTGAGGTTATAATTTATGACAACACTCTAATTAAGTTATACGGATGGAGTGGAGATATAGGGACTAGTCCCTTTGGTATAGCCTATTAATCTTCCTCTTCCATGTTCTTAGGCCTCATCATAATGAAAGGTATATGAAAAAAAACACTATATCTAGGCTTGTAAATCATTTTAACCAATATAATCCTTATATTTGTCTTAATTATGGTGCACTTGAGAGGAGCGTATTGCCTAAGGAAGTTACTCTCATCATTCCCTCAAAACCATGTTTAGTGGGATACATGCACAAAATCCTCTTTAGTCAATACCCTAAAATATTAGTCTGACACTATCCAATGGATGATAAAGTATTTTTTAGAGACCACAATTCATTAAACACCCTTTTTATATTATCCTTTACTCTTGTTCTTATTTGCATTGTATTCACATCTATTTTAATAATTTAGCTTTGTATTATATAACTTATTTTTTAATTTCACATTTAAACTATTAATTGTATCTTTCTTGTTCAAAATTATTAATTTCTATGCCAAATACTTTTATTATAGAGACATATATAATAACCTTTCCATACAATCAAATCAAATTTGAATACAAAACAATCCAAAACATTTATCCTAAAAAAATTGTAAATCAAACCATCTTGAGTCATAGCCAATCTAAAATATAAACTCAAACCCAAAATATTTTGTATCCAAATTAATATTCATTCATGACCATATTGATTCCAAAAATCATGAATCTAAAATCTAAATAATCCTATGTCAAAACCAATATTGGATCCAAACCATTTTGAATCCAAATCAATCCAAAATATAAGCATTTTTTTGTCAAAAAATAAATGTTCAAACCAAAATACATCTTGAATCAAAATTATCTTGGATCCAATACCAATATTGAGTCAAAATTATATTTATTCCAATTTATTATGATTTTGAATCAAAATTTAGGTAAACACACATATTCACATCATGTCTCCAATTACTAGGATCTAAGCCTGTTTGAATAACACATAAGATATGGAATAACAATTAAGTAGAGACCCATTTCACTTTTAAAACCAAGAGGACCATGTATAAAGCAATGATAATTTTATCATGGTTGACCACAATGAGTATGATACAAAAATAAATGATCTTTCTAAATGACCACCTACCCAAGTTAGTATTTATCTCCTTTCCAACAAAGATAAATCCTTGATACATATCCTAGAGATCAACAATAAATTACATACTAATTTCAATCTTGATGACTTGCATCACCTCATTATCAAGTGGGATAAAACCCATCCCAAATCTGGTCAAGATCCATATATCAGTTCCCTAGGAAAAAGTAAGGTCATCTTCTAATCCTCTCATGAAAATACAAACAATATTTTCCACATCCATGTTGATAAGGGAAAGGAAGTTCTAGTGAACCAAACCCAACAAAATAAATCATTTGATTTATCTAAACATGTCCAATAATTGAACCAATATTTTCCCCATCTTTAATATAATATCAATCCTTAAAATATTAAAATTAATAAAACCAACCATAAATAAAATAATTATAACCAACCTTAATATTTGCCTTTCAAATACATTATTTTTTCAAGAATGGTAAAAAATGAAGGACCAAATCCAAGGATTACAAGATGGAATCCAATCCCAAAGCAATAAATTTAAGTTTTAATAACTATGACCATATCCTTTTAATGTCAACATGATGAAAGCGCATTTACCTTCTAATTTTGAACCTTTAAACTTTGATAAATACAAATGAAAAGTTGATCCCAGGGAACATATTAAGGAATTTTACATGGCATGTCAAGAAGTTATCTATAAAGGCAACCTTTTACTCAAAATTTCACCATGCAATTTAGGTGATCAATATTTAGAATTGATCTAATGTTTACTATAAGGTTCAATCACTACCTTCACATATCTATTTGAGATATTTAAAAAAATTACAATGTATAATTCAGCTAACAATGCTAGACCTATGCAATGTCAAACAATTAAATGGATAATGTTTCTCCTTTTTATTAAAGATATGGCATGGCTTAGCCAACCATTTTACTTGGTCACTACCTAAAAAATTGATCATCAGAATTTTCATGAATAATCTCAATTCTAATATGTATTATCGCCTCCAATTTCTTAATGTAAACTCCTTTGATTAAGTCATCAAAAAATGAATCCAAATATAAAGGGAACTTATTACCAAAGTTATTTTCAAGATATTACCAAAGTTATTGTCAATATTTTCATTAAAGATAACCAAATACAAACTCACACTGATAATCCCAATTTCTTCAATAAAAAGAATAATGTGTTGGGTGATGTTACTATAAATGTTAAGAATATTCAAAACATTCAAACTACCTCCAAATTACCTTACCTAGTGGTCAAACTAGAAAATGGAAAATATGGACTTATACTACTTTAAGTGACCCTCTTGATTTAGTCTTCTATAAGTTAGCAACTGCCAACATGATTGTATTTCTATACACCAAACCATTTGATGAAAATTGTCTTAAGCCTAATTGGTATAAATAAGATCAATATTGCAAATTCCATAGATTTAAAGGTCATTTCACTAATAAATATATGAATCTTAAAAACTATATCAAAAATATAATTTATGGAGGTGATATAGAAATCAAGAATAATGAATCTACATCCACCAACCAAAAACTAGGAATATACCAAGATCTATTTTTGAAACATGACCAAGATTATTCTAGAATAAATGAAGGTCAAACTCTAACTAATAATATTATCTCCACCCAACATACCCATCCATTTTATTTGATTTTCATTCATGTTCAACACATGGATAACCATGTATCAGTGATCATGATTAAAGCCTAAGATTGTGTAGTCACTATAATGAACACAAAAATCACACTCCCAAGGTATCCTCTACCTATTTCTAAGGGTAAGTTTAATATCATTGAGAAACTTGAGAAGACACTAACCCAAATATGTATTTTTTACCTTCTCAAAATAACCATTGATTATAAGTACATTTTGTATAAAGCATAAGTGCATAATTCAAGAGTTACTAATGACATCAACCCATCCAATTTTCAAGACCTTATATGGCATCATTCCTCAAACATTTAGGTTAGTTTTGATCACACCAATATATCCCCTGTTGTCTCATCTCATCATTTTCCCCTTTATATTGTAGTCATAATCTCTAAACACAAAGTAAAAATGGTATTTATAGATAATGGGTATGGTTTCAAATTGTTTACATTAAACTTGATCAAACATGTTACACATTTAATAGTAGTACTAGAGTTCAATATTATAACCATCAAGGTTTATGATAATGTAGAACATTAGTCAATTAAAAGGATACATATTCCCATTATGGTGGAGCCTATAATAAAACAAACCCTAATAAAAGTACTATATATTGAGCTTCTATATAACCTCCTCCTTTTCCAACCATAGATACGTGCCATCAATGTATTTACACCCACACTCCATAAATGTATAAATTTTTCTCTTTCTAGAATGGAAATTACTATTCCTTGTGATCCTCAACCCTTCCAATACTACAAATGGTTGGAAGGAAGATAATAAAAATCTAATGATTAACCTATTAGAAATTACACTTATGAAACAAATAAGGAATCACCAAATCTCAAAAACTACATCCATCCTTATGCATTTCCATCTACATATGAAATCCAACCTTTTACATGTGAAAATCTACCATATGCATCCAAATCCACAAATCCATCCTTGAAATCCAAGTTTAACATTGTGTATAAATTCATTAGAGAATATGAAATATAGGATGCATTTTATTTAGGAAAATTTCATATGTCTCCTAAAAACAATGGTATGCCCCACTAGACAAAATAAACACAAATTTCCCATCAGTTTGGAAAAAATATTTTGATGAAGGAAAATTCTTTTCATATGAATAAATCAAAGATTTTAATCATTATTGGATTAATAATGATGAGATTGAAAATTATTTTCAAAATGATGAATATCTTATACCTAAATCCATCATGTGAAATATAAAAGCAAAGGTATTGGTCTACATGAACATGGTCTTGTAGAACCAATAATTATCAAAGAAAAATAAGAACTTTGAAGTATTAGATATAAATTATAGCCACTCAATATCAGCCAATTTTGTGCCTAAAATAAGATTCAATTTAATTTATAGAAAATGACAAAAGTTAAGCCTAAAAATCACCTCAATTTCCCAAATTCATCCACATAAGGGATTTAATTGCGCAAAAATGTGGCAAGGCTTGCTTAATTGGTTTATTACTCTATATTCACTGATAACCTAGTTTAATTTTAACCCTAGTCATATTATAACCTACTAATTTGACATTCTTGGCCTGATCTATTAATGTAAACACATTTGAAAACAACTACCAAAAATCACTAAGATTAATTGAAAATCAAATCTCAATTCACTTGCCCAAGTAAAAATTCTAAGTTAAATTAATGAATTTCATTTATCAAAAATGAAATTTTTAGACAAATATGAAGCCAAAGTCAATGGAGTTAATAAAGTGATTTAATAATTCATAATATTCCAAAAAGATGAGTCACAAGCTCAAAAATATCTAAAATTAGTTGTCGTGGCTCATAAATATCTAAAAATGAGTTGTCAAGATGTCATCAGTGATTTGACCCAACTTAGGTTTAACCTGATTCAACCATAAATAAACCTAACATCACTAGGGTTAGAGTTAGTTCTAAGACCTATAAATACAAGTTCCCTTACTCTACCCAAACAAGATTTTGTGTGTAAGGTTATTCTACATGAATGACTTAAATAAGACATCAAAGTAATGTTATAATGCCCATTTGATATCAATTTTCACACCAAGCCAATCTAATCCTATCAAAGCAATAAAGGGCCATTAAAAAAATGCTACCAACATAGAGAAGAATTGATAAGTCTTTAATTCCATAGATCAAGAATGAACATCTACTATTCCAATAAGTGGAAATCAATTTTGATAAGGGACATAAAATTATTATGTGTGTATACATGAATTTTGTTGTCTTATTCATTATGTTATGTTCTCCTTAGTTATTAGGCAAGAGTGTTTAGTTTCATTGTATTATTATGCATGGAATTTTACTATCTTCATTAAAAAGGGACTAATCAACTTTTGTGTGCTCTTTGGGATCTTAAGATACATAATAACATGCCTAATGGGACCAAAGCATCTCATATGTCCAAGAATATTGATGTGGAACCTTTAGATTTCCTAAAAAGAGCACTTAATTCTTCAAGTTTAGAGTTTTGTGCTTAAAAATCCCATCATTTTATTTTATTCGTAATTGGTGACTTCATCCTATGTAAAAAATACTTCAGCTTTACATCCCCTATTTTTTATCTTTATTTTAAATAAATAGTGACTTTAAAATAACATCTTCAACCTGCATAATGGTGGCATTGACTTGTGTAATGCTGACATCACCAAATGAAAATGGTGACATTGACCATGCTAAACAATGACTTTGATGGGTATACATGCAAATAATTTTGGTGACTTCACTTATTTTTAAACTATATTAGGTGACTTTACATGGATTAATCAGTGATTTTTCCACTATTTAATGGTAACTTTACCAAAAAATAGTTTTTGATTATGTGTTCTATAAATAAAATAATGACTTCATTAGAATTGGTAACTTTACTTTGTTGAAAAAATGATGACTTCACTCTACATTTTCGAAAACCTGAGAGCTAAAAATGGAATGTCATATGTTGAATTATTTTTTGGCCTAAAGACAAGAGACACCCCTTAACATTTTTTTAGGATCCAAGGTGGACAAAGAGAGGCCTAAACACTTATAAATCTCACATACACTTTAATTTTAGTACTTAGAATTCACCTAACCAAAATTGTCATTTTGCATTTCAATTTTATAGAAGTAAACAAATCTGAGGGGTCAAAACTTCATTCATATTTAAGTTGGTGATTTAAAAAAACATCCACTTTAGTTAGAGATCTTAAAATATTTTTCTCTTTTTGTTTATTCTTTGTTTATTATCTAGTTTCAAAGTTCCTAGATTAAATTCTTTGTTTGTGGTAAACTAAAAACTTTCCATGTATGCTCTCCCCCTATCCCCTTTAAGGAACTTGAGTAACTAAAATTACTTTTCTTATTTCTTTGTTTGTTTAGTATTACCATAAATACTATTGCATATGTTTTCCCCAAGCTCTGAGTGAATTGGGTGACCCAAAAAAAACCTCTAAAGTCTTTCTAATTTTTATTTATTTATTTTTTTGCATTTGTATTATGGGTGGGAGTTCATCACCTCCTCACAAGTTCTTTAGGGGCATATTAACTTATGGTTTCATCTCCAAACATCATACCAAACCCACTCCATGGTGGGGTATATAAATTTGGCATGTAATGCTAGAATTGACTGGGGTTGAGTGGTTAGCCTTCTAATCCTAACAAAAACTAGGGATAATTGATTCTAAATGTCAAAATTCACTAAGTAGTACACAATTGAAGTCAATGTAAAAAAGACTAGACATTTACATAGTAAGTTATAAGGTTTGAAACTAATTGACATGATTTTCCCTTATGTTATCTACATTTGAGACCATTTAGTGTGTTTTGAAACTTGTAGATTTTAGATAAACCCCACTTACCATGAAATGTCTTGCCAAATGTCAAGTGTTCCTCACTCTATGTTCATGCCATGTAGCAATGTTTGAGAGATAAAGAAGGGTTTTAAAACTCTACCTAAACATGTTATTTAGTTTTTGGATTAACACTTAATTATTTTTTAGCATTGGTATATTGATGAAAACTTTGGTAGAAGTTAGACATACCTTTTTAGTTTTAGGGATAGGATGAACCATTAGTGTTATTTCTATTTTATTTTATTTTATATTTATGTTTTAGGCTAAATTTTTTTTTTGTCAAGTTTAAATGAGTCATAAAATTCATGTGTTTCTACACCACTTTTCATTAAGAGGTGTATTATGCCTATTTGTTTTCACACTTTTGCCTTAGAGTTTTATTCCAAAACCATTTATGTGTCACTTATTTTGATGGGGTGTTGTTATGTTGCCCATTTTGTTTCAAATATTTTACATGGATTTTAGTCCAAAATCATTGTTTACCATTTGTTTTTAAGGAGTATTTTTACACTACCTAAATTGTTATAAAACATTTATCGCATTCAAAACCAAGTTATAAATAATTACTACACCTTTTGTTTCAAACACACAATTATGATACATATTTTTGCCTAGTCCATTTACCCTAGAAAATCTGTCTTTTGCATTAAATTTGAAATTAAATCTTTTGAAGTAAAAATCCTAAACTAATCAGGTTTAAACCAAAGCCTTATCTAATTTGGGGTTAAGTAGTCTACCTTTTGAATTTGGATTGTGATACTTGGATTGATTTATTATTTGATATAAAGACCCATTATATAGACTTAACAGTTATTTATTATTGGTGCCTTGTTTTAACATCCATTATACTGAGTTGGTTGCCATGTGCCTTGTTTAGATTTTGTTGTGTTGCATTTCAAAATGACCTAGTTTTACTATCAAAGAGTCTTTTGTAAGCAAAATACCAAGTTTTTATGAGCCAATTACCAAGTGTATTCTAAACCACTTACCTTAGAATTAGATTGTTTCTAAGCCATTTATCAAGTTTATCCATGCTAAATACCTTAGTTTACACTATTTTCAAGTTCTTATTTTACATTGATCTTTATTTTTGAGCATTTTTATTCAAGATAATGATTATAACCACCTTTGGGTAAATCATTATTATATTTCAACTTAGTTCATGATTTTTATACATTATCTAGATACCTTTGCCATTGGTTATAACCACCTTAGGGAAACTCAGTATCTTAGCCATAGACTAGTTTCAAGATTTATTTTATTTTACCTTTGTCACTGATTATAACTACCTTTGGGAAAATCAATACCTTTGTTAGATTAATTTTGTGTTTTTATTATACCCTCACCTTAGACCTAGATTAGTTATTTTACCCTTTGGAATTTTTTCATAAAGCTAAAGCTTATTTATTTTGGACCTTAGTTATTTTCCATTTTAAACCTTTTATTTTCTAGAGACCTAGTGATAAATCTGAACATGCCTCCTTATACACATTATAAGACTATGTACAATCTAGACTATGAGAAGTTTATTACTAGTGACCCCTTTTTACAAGAGTCATATGGTGATGACATGGCATATGAGATGGATCAATATTCCTCATACAATATTCCATATGTTTAATAAAGGTTAGACCCACTAGTACAATATTTGGTGAGTTCACCATCCTATATAGGCCAAGAATAAGATCAAATGACATAATAACTTACTCAAGTGATGAATAGCATCAAATAAAACCAACAAAAAGAGCCCTAATATGTAATAAAACCAATGTAAAAAAGTTATGGTCTATGCTTGTTTGATCTCCATTTGTTAGAGAAAAAAGATGAAATTCTAGTTAGGGCAGTAGAAGTAGGAGCCCAATTCCCACCAGACTTCCTGCATGAAAGTCTGACTAGTTTGATTAGAACTCCTAGTAATGTGATTTGAAACCAATAGTTTGAACATACATCAAATAGTTAAAATAAAGCTTTAGTGTAAATGTCTCAATAAATTAAAAGTGCACTTATGAAAGGCAAATGACTTATGGATGATCAATTGGAATAGGCATATCACCCGTACCAAAATTAACTTAACCTAGATCGTAACTTTAATGAAAAGGATATTTCAAACATGCTAGTTATATAGCTAGATCCATCAATAGGTCTAAAAATAGATTCTTTGGGATATGAAAGTCAAAAAATAGACCCCTTTAAGCCAAAACATGTTTTTAGGAGACATGTATAATGTCCCAATTATGATAGAATAATCTACCACTCAAATGGAAGACCTCACTCAAAATGTAGTGGATAACATGCAAGTACATTCTAATTTTAACCAAATTGATTCTAATATGACACCACACAACACACAGTAGATTCATCAAACTAATACCATGAGTGGATTAAAACAACAAGATCTGATAAATCTAAAGCCATTGAATTAGGACTATAAGCTAATTATATTGACCCAAACAACTAAGACTCTACCTCATCTACGCTTCCATTAGACATTGCTAATCAGTTTTATATATATGAAAAACGTATATGAGAATATGGTACTCATGGTTCCTTCCATATTTCTAAATTAAATTAAAAGCTAAAATTATATGGGAGACCTGAGGCCAAGGCTACTCACATGGAGTGGTAGACCAAGGGGAAAATCTTAGATCAACAAACCCATTCTTTGCAAACTAGCCTCTTGCCTAGAATAGGACCCCTGAGATGAAGATGATTCATGGATTTATGTTGATGAGTTAATTGACTATTACCAAAGTGAAACGTACTCTATTCATAACCATATTATAGATCACCTAGCTTAGGAAGGTAGAGACCTAGGGATACATCAACAAGGAATGATAGATCTAGTCTCAATGACCAAGTACAATGGAATAAATGGTATTGAATTTAAACCACCTGAGGGTGACCCCACATACCTTATTCAGGTTTCAACACCATTAACTAGTTAAAATGATGCTATAAATGACACATGGTCTGATTATAACATCTATGATGACCTTACCAATACAAATTTGTTTATAACCTATGTCATTTTAACCTTTAAACCTATTTATCACCCTTTGCATCTTACTCTTTATCACCCAAAGTTGACATACTAGGACCAACAAGAGTTATTAATTCCATTATATGAATTTGAAAATAATGAGGCCATTTTCAACATTTGAGGTTTGAGAGATCATATTCCTCTTGGAGATCACATGAAAGGATTTTCTACTAGGCTGGACCCTATTACCTATTTTGCAGAGAGGGTGAACTTCCTTGGCCAAAAAATATAAGAAAATCAAACATTGAGGTCCAAAATTGAAAAAGACTTTGAGGCACTTTATAAATAGGGTAAAAGTCAATAAAAAGGCAAGTTTATTGGTGAAAAATAATTTATAATGCCATCAGATGTGGATGTTCACTCATCTTCATAGGAAGAATAGGAGATAAATAGTCAGAGGATTATTTATGGATCTAAAATTAGTATCAAAGAGTGGATTTTTTTTAACAAATTGTACAGAAGTGACCTGAAGTATTTAGTACATGGCATTAGGAGATTATGATTTATCTTTCTTGGGAGAATTAGATGAGCCAGTCTAGCAAGATGACTTTACCATTGCCAATTAGTTTACCACCTTACCAAAACTTTTAGAATATGGTTCTGTAATTCTTGTGGAAGATAATTTAGAGGTTAACCTTAGGATTCTAGAGGACCCCAAATAGATCAAACTAGGTGTTTCCTTCACTAAGGAGGAATGTGAAGTTCTTAAAACCCTTCTGAGGGAGTTTGTTGACATATTCTCATGGGCCTATTTGAGCAAGCTAGATTAGTTACTATATTGGTTGTACACCATATTATTATACATCCTAATGCCAAAGTAGTTAAGCATAAGATAAAAAATACTTCCTCATATTACTATCCTAGTCAATAAAGAGTTGGATATATGCTTAGATGTGTGATGCATTTGAGCAATTGATTATTCATAATTGATATCTAATATTTTGCTAGTGAGAAAGAAACTAGAAGGTATCTAAATTTGCACTGATTTACATGATATTAAAAAATCATTCTTGAAGGATGACTTTTCTCTACAAAATATTGACATGATTATTGATTTTATGGCTAGATATAAAATTATTTCTCTTATGTATGGATTTTCAATATATAACCAAATCAAAATTGCACCAAAAGGCTAGCACAACTTAGTTTTCACCACTCTATGGGGAATTTTTTATTATCAAGTGATGTCATTTGGACTTAAGAATGTAGGATCCATATAACAAGGAGCCATAATAATTATTTTCCATGATATGATGCATGACATCATCAAGGACTATGTTGATGACATCTTAGCTAAATCGAAGACCCATGCCAACCATCTAGCCATACTATAAAGAATGCTTGATAAAATTTGAGTGTATAAAGTTAGGATCAATCCTAAGAAGTGTGTATTTTGGGTGACTTCAAGAAAATTGTTAGGCTTCATTATCTTTCATATCAGCATTAAAGCTGATCCTGATAACGATCAATCCATTAACAAAATGCCATTACCATCCACCTTGAAGTAGCTCCATAGTTTTCAAATGCCATCCTTTTACACACTTGCTGAAGAATGGCATTACTTTCTCATGGAATGAAGAGTGATAGAAATCATTTGACTATATTGAAGAATATATTCCAAATCTACCTATTTTATTACCATTAATGCCAAATAAGCCTTTTTTACTTTACCTATTAGTGACTAAAAATTCCATGGGGATACTTTTGGTACAATATGAAGATCAGGGTAAAGAGAACACCATTTATTATTTGAGCTAAAAATTGGTCATGTATGAACACATTTATATTCTGATTAAAAAATCCTATTTATCTTTGATTTTGTAGCCCAAAAGTTACATCACCACATGCTGAGAAACAAGACCATTGTCATTACAAAAGTAGATCCACTCAATTATCTACTTCCCAAAATAGCTCTACAGGGCTGCATGGTAAAGTGGATCATACTTCTGTGTGAGTTTGAGATTTAATATGCCAATCATAAGGACATTAAGGGACATGTACTCATAGATCAGCTTGTAGAAGCTCCTTTTTACAATATACAACCTCTCACATTTGGATTTTTAGATGAAGCCATTATGATTGTAGAAGTGTTGTCACTTGGATTTACACCCTTTGAGTAGATGTCTCATCTCTCCTCTAAGGGTAAAAATCCAAGTGACAATAGTTTTTGGCATGCTCAGTGGGATTCTTAGTCTAAGAAGTTGAAGGATTTTTTGTGTTATATTTCAACACATTATAATTTAGAGGTATCTATCCAAGCATCAATGGAGGCTCCAAAATTATATCAGGTATTCCTTTTGAATATTATTGATAATCATTCCTTGTTTTCTTGCTTCCCAATGAAGTTTCATAGCTAATTTTGGTGTTGAGTATTATTTCACACAATTTTTTTAGTTTTATCAAGATTATGACATTCACTATTAGCCTTTTCATGATCCTTCCTAGATCGAATATGATATTTACCAGATCTAATATGATCCTTACCAACCTTCTCAATATATTTCTCCTCCTAGTCAAACTAGTCACTTCTCAAGTTAGTCCATTTTAACTTTCAAGAAAACTATCATAGGATATGAAAGTTACATAATAAAGCTTGATAAACTAAGGGGAAATGGTCAATATTTTTATAATTATCTCATTTATATTGTGAGAGAAGCATTAGATACGGTTAAAAGAGAGTGGGCACTTATTGAGAGAGCCAATTGGCAAAGGTTTAAAAGTGAGATACTAGATGTGGGTGGCTTGATTGCATCTTTAGAATATAGGTTCAGAATTCATGAGGAGAAGATACACCAAGAATATCATCCCTCATATCCACCTCCATAATATTTTTATCAATCCTACATGATTCCTACTCATGAACCCAATCAAGCTTATCAAAGTCATCCTTTTCCCAATCAGTTGGAAAAGAGAGTTGGACAAACAAGTCTTATTTTTAAAGAAAACCTTAATAGGTAGGTTGAATTGAAAAATAAACAAATGCATCAGTCCATATCATCATCAAAAGAAGTGTAATTTTTTTAGGTTGTGGAGCTAAAAGCTTCACTGATGCAAACAGGAAAGGAGGTTGCTGGGAGGTTGCTGAGTTGCAAAACAAGCTGCAAGGCAACCGACATCAGTCTGATCAACTGACATCGGTCATATTACAGTGCAAAAGCAACCGAAATTGGTTATAAGTCAGTCGACATCAGTCAGGAAGGAGCCGACGTCGGCAACCTATGTGTGCATGCAGTTTGCATGTGGGTTCCAGACTGGTCTATTTTTGGACAGGCAGTTTGCATGTAAAGACTTATTTTGTTCTTGAGTTATGAGTCTAATTATTGTAATTAAGAAAGTCTAATTATTGTATGCATGAGATCTATATAATAGACTCATGGGTTGTATTGTAAAAGTGTGCTAGAAAGCCATTGAGCTTAAAGAGAGAGCTAGAGTAGCTCCTCCTAGTTCTAAATGGGTGCTAAGTGTGTATGATTAGGGAGAGTTACAGGTTGTGCAAGTTCTACTAGGAGATCCACTAGGGTACTAGTTGAAGAATCATGAGGACTTGGTGAGGCAAGGACAAGGGTTCTTCAGGTTGTAGAGATATCTACATGGTAAGTAAGGTCTGTTGATTTGTAGGTGGCAGCAAGAGAAGGGAAGATCTACTTGGAGTATGATTGTGTACTTGGTGTACTGGCAGCGTTGTTACTGACTGGTGGAGGTGAACAACAACTCTGTATTTGAGTTGATTGTTGTGACCGTGATGAGAGAGTGAACTATTGAAGGAGAATTATAGGTGAACCCTAGAAGTGTGGGAGCTCTAGAGGTGTGGGAAGAAGAAGTGTGGCATCTTTATTGTATTTTCTTCTGAATGAGTATTAATACAATTGGGTATTATCTCTCATATCTTGTGTTGTTTCATATTTATAGTTACTTATTCATTTTGGTTAAATTCCATGTTTAGTTGCTAATACAAAGGTAATCAAGTGTGCCCTTAGTGGGCAGTAGGATCTTGACAGTTGGTATCAGAGCTAAGGTTGCAGGGGGCAGGTTATTGTTTGATTATAGGTCACTCTCAGGGGTTTCAGATTGAGTGGGAGTATATCAATGGCAGAAGAGAGTAAGCTACGAATGGAGAAATTGAATAGTATGAATGGTCAATTTGATGGAAAGAAAGAGCAAGTAAAGGAAGATTGTTGGTCGGTAGAAGATCAACGTGTAGAAGTAGATGTTGTAGGTGTTGCACAGGTTGCTCTGGATAAAGTAGAATCTTGGTCTATAGATTTTGTTGCCTCTTTCCATGCAACCTGAAATAGACCATCTTTTTAAGAGTATGTCCAGGGAGACTTTGGAGAGATTTATTTAGGGTTTGGTGAGCCTTGTCAGATTATTGGCAAAGGGGAAGTGAAGCTGAAATTATAGATGGGTAACACACAGGTGTTGAAGAAGGTCATGCAGGTTCCAGTCTTAGAGATGAGTCTAATTTATTCATGAAAGTTGGGTGATGGGAGATGCACAATAACTCTCACAGTGGATGCACTTGAATTAGACGGTGGTAAGAATGTAGGTATCCTTTATCTATCTACTTATATTACTGATTCACCTTCTATCACAGAGATGTGGATTTGTAGGCTTGGTTACATATGTAAGAAGGGAATGCATGTTCTTAAGTAGAAGATAGATATCTTTGACAAACTTAAGAACTGGAAAGCCTTGGTGTTTGTGGAGGAAATGATAGACAAAGATTAGCTGAGGGGACTGAATTATTCTGAGTAGAGTTGTGTTGATATGGACAAGGGTTTGATCCAAAAGGAGCTCACAAGTAAAAATCCATCACTCATAGGTGAACACAGGTACCGGTGTCGATCAGGAGGAATTGATGTCAAATAGATAGGAACCGACGTCGGTCATGTGTAGATCAATAGAGTCAGTGGTGTCAGGCAATAGGAACTAACATCGATCATACAAGAATTGATGTTGGTAGAAGGTACACCAACGTCAGTCAGAGAATCGACATCAACATATAGGGTCAGTCACAGGGAACTGACATCGGTCAGGTGTAGATTGGGAGATGGCCGAGATCAGTCACTAGAACAGATGTTGGGTGGACAAAAAGCTATCAAGGAGTCTCAAATGCCCATTTGGAGGACTGAAATGGTAAGTGGACCTCATATTCATTGTTCACCTTCTTAATTTTTGCTTACTGATGGTCAAGAACCAAGAAGATGTGAAGAGGCAATACAGGTAGAATCCAGGAAACAGTGGGAGCATGGCATAAATTCTTTAGAAGAAAACCAAGCAGGAGATTTGGTAGAGTTGCCAGCTAGGATGAAAGCACTGATAGATGAATGGATTCCCAAGTTAGAAAAGAGAGTGGATGGATATGTGAGATGGAAGGCTAGGGTATATGGTCTTGAGGAAGCTGCAGGATAGTGGTACAGGTTTGACAGGTGGATGACAAAGCAGGGCTTCAGTCAATGTCAGTGTAACCATTGTGTTTGACTTTACGGGGTTGGATGATGATTGCAACATTATCCTGTTACTATATGTGGTGTGGTTGCTTATTGTAGGATTACACATGCATGGAGTTTTTGAGCTAAAGATAAAGTTAGTTCAGAGGTATGTCATGAAGAATTTGGGAGCAGCAAAATTCTTTGGCATAAGAGACATGGAGATTTTTGTCTCCAGTGGGAGCTGATGTGAAAAAGGTGTTAATGAGGGTTAATTTGCAGGATGTAGAACCGGTAAGCACACCAAGGGCTGGACAGTTCAAGCTGAGCTTAGAACAGTGTTTGAAATCACATGAGGTCGAGTGTAGACCTGAGTTTTCCCAAGCAGTGGGAGTTGTCAGAGAGTTTGGGGCCAATTCAGGGAAGGTGAATTCTCAGGTATCTGAGTGGGACTAACAATAGGGATTCATGCTATGAAGGGTCAAGGTCTTCACTACATGGAGTTGTAGGTTTGGATATGGTAGGTTATTTGGATGATAGGAGGTGTACCATAGGTTGTGTGGTGGTTGGTCTTTAAGATTGAGCTTGAAGATGGATACAAGCCAAGAAACAAATTAGACAGTGTATAGGTACAGGTATAGTTTAGTTGTTTATCTCCAAGTGGGAGATTGTTAGGTTGTGGAGCTAAAAGCTTCACTGATGTAAATAGGGAAGGAAGTTGTTGGGAGGTTTCTAAGTTGCAGAACAAGCTGCAAGGTAACTGACGTCAGTCTGATCAACTGACATCGATCATATTACAGTGTAGAAGCAACCGACATTAGTTATAAGTCAGTTGACATCGGTCAGGAAGGAGCCAATGCCAACAACCTGTGTGTGCATGTAGTTTGCATGTGGGTTTTGGACTGGTCTATTTTTGGATAGGCAGTTTGCATGTAAAGACTAATTTTGGTCTTGAGTTACGAGTCTAATTATTGTAATTTAGAAAGTCTAATTATTATATGCATGAGATATATATAATAGACTCATGGGCTATATTGTAAAAGTGTGCTAGACAGCCATTGAGCTTAAAGAGAGAGCTAGAGTAGCTCCTCCTAGTTCCAAAGGGGTGTTGAGTGTGTATGAACAGGGAGAGTTGCAGGTTGTGCAAGTTCTACTAAGAGATCCACTGGGGTACTGGTTGAAGAAACATGAGGACTTGGTGAGGCAAGGACAAGGGTTCTTCAGGTTGTAGAGATATCTACATGGTAAGTAAGGTCTATTGATTTGTAGGTGGTAGCAAGAGAAGGGAAGATCTACTTGGAGTACTGTTGTGTACTTGGTGTACTGGTAGCGTTGTTACTGACTACTGGAGGTGAACAACAACTCTGTATTTGAGTTGATTGTTGTGACTGTGATGAGAGAGTGAACTATTAAAGGAGAATTACAGGTGAACCCTAGAAGTGTGGGAGCTCTAGAGGTGTGGGAAGAAGAAGTGTGGCATCTTCTTTATTGTATTTTCTTCTGAATGAGTATTAATACAATTGGGTATTATCTCTCATATCCTGTGTTGTTTCATATTTCTAGTTACTTATTCTTTCTGGTTAAATTCTATGTTTAGTTGCTAATACAAAGGTAATCAAGTGTGTGCTTAGTGGGCAGTAGGATCCTGATAGATTTAATACCTCATTTCCCTCTCCCATTACATCCCCACATCAAGAAGAAACCTCTAGATATGAAATCCCAAGTTTGAGACAAGGTAGAGAATCCAAGCTTAAGGAGATCCCAAATTTCTTGAACACTTCATCCACTCCTCAAATTGAATCACTACCTAAAGAATAAACTCTTTATCCTAACATACTAAGCTTGAATAAGGTAGTGTAATCATGGGGAAAGAAAGAGGATAAAAGCATTGATAAAAAGTGTGAAGTTGAGAAAGATCTTGATCCTATGCAAGCCCCTCCCACCTTTCCTCAAGAGACTTCTTGTTTTATACATCATAAATATTATACTCCTTGTCCTCATGAAGATGCCTATCAACTCCAAGAGATACTTTTCGAAGATAACATATCCAAAGAAATTGAAAAGTTAGAGTTAAGAATGAAATTGTTAAGTTAAGGTGTGATGGAAGGTTTAGAGCCAAAAGAAGATCCTATGCATAAACACAACCATCTAATCTTCAAGATATTTTTCAAGCTAAATCAGAAGTGAATTAAGTGATTTTTAAAATAGAGGGAAGAAAACCAAGATATATCAACCCAAGGTCTGCCTGCCCTTCCTCAAGAGCTCCCAAAAGGATCCCCTACAATTTAATCTTAATTTGATTTTGAGTTCTATGTGATTCCTCCAACAACTAGTTAATATTATTCTCACCCAATCACCCTTTGAATTGATGGACCTATGGTATGGGAACCTAAATAGGATTAATTTTTTGATAATAATTTATAACTCTTGCTTGAAGAAGACATAGCTCCTTATCAACCTCATTGGACTAAGTCACTAGATTAAAAAAATGCCTAGCATTGGCATCACCAAAGAGAAGGATATTGAGGATCTTGCAGCCCTTGAGAACCAAAGTTTTGTTATGATAGTTGACAAGTAACTTGAGATACCTCAAGAGGTCCTAAATTATGAATAAGAGGTGGTCTCTTGTGTTGAAACTTCTGATTGGGTTGATATGGAAGAATGTTTTCCTTTTGCCAAAGAAGAAGAAATCATCATTTGTTCTTTGATCACCATCTAAGACATCATATATGGGAAATAACAAGTCTATAATCAGCCTTTGGATCACTTATTTTTAGTCATTATATCATGTTATAATCTTCTTCAAGGAGGTTATTATTTAATCAAAATTGTAGAAGGCAACTTTGGTACTCAAGTATGTAAAGAAAAAGCAACTTTTAAATTTTATCATTTCAAGAAGCATATGCATCCCATGATGATATGTTTGAAATAATAAATGTGGGTTATCATCTTCTCAACTAGTTGGCGGAAAATCATATACTCTTAAAGGAAATAAAAAGATCATATTGGCCTCAATCTTCTAAAGAACAAGAAACTACTCCTCTTGAAGCCATGCCTACCAAAAATATACAAGTTGATCATGAGATGAAGAGTGGGTAGTATTATGATGTATGTTTACAAGTTAAATAACAATATATCTACATTGGAGACCTATTTAAGGATGATATACTTGAGAGAAGATCAAGTGAAGTGCTAAGGAATAGGTATGATCTACAAAGCATCTAATCCAAGGATAAACATGCTTGTCACTATGAATCATCTCATGAATAAGAATATTCAAGAAACTTTCCTTTTGATCTTGGAAAGGAGGTATGCTTAGTTTATATTTGTGCATAGTTATTTTCTTTATGTTTTTCCTAAGTGATTTAGGTACATGTGTGTGTGTGTGTGTGTCTTGTTAGTTTGTTTACTTTTTTGTGTGTGGCCTTTGCTTTATGTGGTTTAGGTAATTGGTTGGTCTTATCTTGATCAAATCTTTTTGTCAATTGTAAAATTCCTCTTGTTTTGTTTTAAACTTTAGATGACTCCCTGAGCCAATGGACTGATAAGGCTACTGATTTTTAGTATAGTAGGCATACTACCCCTATGATTCACCAATTTATTGACCAAAATTTAACCTTGTAAGTCAAATTGGGATCCATATAAGTAAAAACTTGATTTTTATATGTTTTAGGGGTCTAATATTATGTCATAGGGTGTATTATAAGTTATTTTACTTCTATTAATGCTATATTAGCCTTGATCTTTGTCATATTAATCATTATGTCTTTTAAGGTCATTTTAGCAATCATAAATGCAAGTGGCATAGTTTTCAATGTGTCCAAGTGTCCTAAATTCTTTAAAATGTCCAAGAATTTATATTACTTGTCGATAATTTTATTCCCATCTAAAACTTTCAGGTTATCTAACTGAAGATCAAGAAATCAACTAAAAAAGAGGAGTTTAGCACTTGTATGGCCCATGAGAGAGTTTGAAAAATGGGAGAAGGTTGTGAGATGACTCTTTAGATACTTTGACTCATTTTCACACTTTAAATACTCTTTAAGTTCCATTTTTGAGCTAAAACCATTCTACTCCTTCTTTGCCCTTATAGACACACATAAGTGGTCAATAAGTTTGTTCTTAGTACGTTCAGTTGAGGAAGTTTTAGACCAAACACCTTTAGGAGGTGAAATTACCTAAAATATATTAATTTACATAACAAGATTTTTAATATTGGTTAAATTTAGTTTATGAATCATCTCTAACAAGTTGATTATGTTTTGTTTCTCACTGTTTATTACACCCTATAGTTTTTGCTCTATTTTGGACAAGTTCATATAATATAGTTGCTGATTTTCACTCCATATGATCTTTAATTCCTCCTAAAATTCCCTAAATTATTTTTTTAATTTTCATGATGTTTTTATGGGAAAAATTAACTTATGTTTCAAGTGAATGCACCATTCGATGTTACAAATAGTTTTTCACCATTTTCAAGATCTTCTTGCTTTAATCATGGTTATAGAGGGTTATGATATCTTAATTTAAATGTTATCATGTTATATTTATTCCATTATCCTTTAAATATTATTATCTAAATCAAAATTCCATGATTTTTTAGTCATGAACACCATACAGTCAATTCTTTGCTCACTTTTCACTTGCCACCATGATTGAATCAAGTGTATAAAACTATCTAGTGTGTTCATGGAGGTTTATTGAATATCTAAAAATGTTGAGAATGCATTTATAAGTGTAAATAAATAATTTTAACCCTCCAAATAGTGTATAAATGGAATATTTTATCCAAATACAATACTTCTACATAGTCACCTGCCATTAGTACACATACATAGGTGCTCTCATGGAGAAAATCATGTTGGAAGGAAGTTTTGAGTTGAGAAATTTCCTTGATAAATAAGAGAGTATATTTTAAATCCTTGATAAGGGTATATAACTCATGATAATTAAAAAATAATTCATATTACCTAAACATACCTTTACTGCCTGCATACAACTCAACATGCACCTACAGGTATATTATGAGGACCACTCATGTTGGAAAGAAGTGTTTGAGCTGAATAAGGTATTTTAAGTGTGAGGAATGAATTTGTATGTATTGGGATTAATATATATTATATTTAAGGTCAAAATAATTCTCACTACCCATCCTCGTCTTCACTGCCTATAGACATGAGAATAACCACCTAAAGTGGCTTAATAGAGGACTATGAGTACTTGTATGGAGTGTTTAAGCACATGTTTAAACTATTATTGAAGTAATAATATGTTATTTAGTCCATAATATACATATTTGAAGTGATATTTTTGTGATAAAACTAGGAAAAACCTCTCAAATATGATGATTATGGAATTCAGGCCCCTTGTCCCTAAAACACGAAAATAGAGTTCCTTGATGTTTTGTTGGTATTTTGTAATAGGGTTGTCATGATATTTGAATAATTTAGATTATAATGTATTGTATTATCCACATAATATAATTATTATACAATTTTTTTATGGAATATGATTAGTTTAAATTGGATTTTTGGAGGCCCAAAGTTGTGATTTTATGCACTAAATCCAAGCAATGCTCACCTACAATTTTAAGTCTTAAAAGAGGTCTCTATACCCAAGTTTGAAAATAGAGTCTATATTCATGATTTAAATATATAAATATGTTAAATAAATATAAATATAATTTATGATCTAGGAGACCATCAATAGGAATTGATATGCAATGTTTTGAACCCCATTAGCACTTACAAGGGTCCCTCAATTTGAAAACATTCACCTACAATAAACTGTCAACTTCCACATCATTTATGGAAAGATATTAATCATGGAATAGATATAAATATTGGATATTATTATATTATTTATATTAATAAAAGGATCCCAAGGTAATTTTAAGTCTTTTCCAAGGTAAAATACACCTACAGGACTGCACACAGTCAATTGTAGTTGACTATGAGGGGTAAAGAGAAGAAAGATTGAGTTTATTGAAGTAAATATATCCCAAATGGAATAAAAAGGTAAAAAAATTGATAAATTATATTTTAATGGGTAAAAAATAATCATTCAATTTTTCCAATTCTAACCCATTCATATACATCTACAAGTTTACCTCCAAAATAGAGACACAATTAAGAAGGTTGCACATAGTCTTGATTGGTCACGGTATGGGAAGGAATATGTAAAGAGTTAATGTGATGAGAATATGTAAGAAAAATTCATAATGATATTCATGATATAAATAGGGTATTTAAATTTAAAATATAACAAATAAGGATCTCTAAACAATGCAATACACAGCCTACACTCTAAACACTACATATAGTCCTTTCTCTAAGAAGCCTGTCTTGGAATTTGAAGCTTTTGGAGGATAAAATGACCTAAACATGGGATAAATTTTGTGTATATGGTATATATGTATTTATTAATACCATAAAATAGTCACTTTTTTTTATTGAATAGGGGAGGCACCCTCTATTTTGTCTCAGATAGAGGGTACTTCCCTAGTGTGAAAATTGGTAAGTTTTGGAAAATGAGGAAATAAGAGTGTATTAGGATCTAAGGGAAAAAATTTATAAGGTGTGAGAGGTTTTATAAAAAATTTAAAAATATTAGGAACCAATCATAAAATTATTAAATGTAACATGGAGGTCTAAACCCTCAAAGTTACAAACAATCCTGTTAGGTAAGGTTCAAGCCTAATGCCCAAATGAGAAGTCCTCTTCAATTATAACATTAGGAGGGAATTATAATGGATTATATAATTATTTTAGAGTCATTTTATATGTGAAAAAACTATTTTTATTTATATAAAACATAAAGAGATCCATTTTTGGCTTAGAACCAACTTAGACCTATAAGAAATGGAGGATCAAGCTCGATATGAGAAGTTTAGATGCTCACATATTATTGGAGGTTATGCATGAGGATATAATGAGTTTGGGGGAGCTTATGAAGATCTTAAAATATTTTATAGTGGGATTTTTTGGTATTTAAAATTTCCAATCTTTATGAACATATCTTAAAAAGGTAAAATAGGCCTAAGCTCATCAAAACCCTTGTTAGTGACCAGTTTGAGAAGATTGAGCAAGTAGTGCACCCAAATGGAATAGTTTGAATATAATGATTATTTTATGTTGTATAATAATTATTTAGGATCCCTATCATTAATATTATTTGTACATAATATATATATATATATATATATATATATATATATATATATAGGGTACATAATTGGTTATTCTGACTATTTTGTGTATTGTGTAGGTTCTAGGAGGTTTCAAGAGATGAAATCAACTTCGGAAGGAATATTGAGACTTAATATAAATCTCCATATCCATTTAATGTCTTGGAATAAATATTAAGTTCTAATACTAATAGCTTCATTTTATCTAGTCAAAATTAGCATAGTGAACATGGTGGTGAGAAGGGTGAAAAGCTTCAAGTGGGTTGATTTTAAGGTATGTATGATTCCTCTAATTACATATATGGTATTAACACATGTAATTAAATTAATTTTATATATTTTCATTGGAAACTAAAGCTAAATTTGAGGCAAAGTGTGCAAGGTATGTGAAAGAGGAGTTTTCTTTGAGTACAGGTAGTGATGACTCACTTTCAAATGAATCAAGGTGATAAAGACTACAAATAATGCATGGAGAGGAATGTATAAAATACCTCCCTATAATTATAATCATTATACCTATCCATAATCAATTTTGGGATGTTCAAATAGATAAATCATGAAGGTGGTTTCCTTGTGCCAAATGAGAACTCTTACGCCACCTTTCAAGAGTTTCATGACTTGGGGTGACACTTGTGATTCCTAAACTTGAATAATAAATTTAAAATTCCTTTCTCATTCACATTAAACTAATTTTTTTCAACTTGAAAAGTTTCCTTATGACCTTTGAACTTCTCTCTTTTCCTCTCTCTTTCAAGTTCTATAAGAACTAACCATTTTGGCCTTTGTAAATTATGCTCCACCAAAGTATGGAAAATCTATACTCATTTTTATACCATGGGCCAATAAAGACTAATTATTTTTACCTCTTATATGACTATTCTTAGTTTATTCACTTGAGTGATAGATCTTGCTTAGTTATGACTATTGTTTCATTAGCATTGTTATCTCATTCTCCCACTTATTTTTAGCTTGAAATATTATTATTATAGGTCATGTTAAGTGTTCTATGAAGTTTCAAGGTTAAGTGAGTTAGTCTATTCAAATAGTAACATCTTAGGCCTCTTGTCTAGTCTTCCTAGCCTAAACATTCATCACAACCTCATAATGAAACATTGATGTGAGAAGATTTAGATTAGAGAAGTGTTTGTTTGGTAATTCCTTTTTTTTCATGTGTAACCTACAAATGGTTGGTATTAGTCAACTAATTTGGTGTATCACCTCCTTTAGGATAGTTTACTTTTAGTTTTTTCTCCCTTTTCCCTCATAAAACATAGGTGTAATAGTGATCTATAAGTGGTACATCAAGGGATCTAAACCTATCTAGATATTCACCTCATTATTAGGCTACCCATATCCTATAGGTGTTTCAATTGTGCCACTTGGATGAGGAGATATGAAACATATCCTCAAAGGGTGAAAATCCAAGTGACAACAAGAAGCACTTCCTAAACAAAAATAATGGAAAATATAGTTTTATGGTTCATTCACAACTCATGGATCAAGATCCAAAATATTATTTATCACACCTGTTATAGCCTAAATTTTTACATTAGATAATTAAAGTATACCTTCTCAAATTTAGGACAACAGGGAACTATTTCTCCTCATATACAAGATACTACAATAGATAGACATCTAGGTTTGAAAGGGATAGGTCCTTTGATCTATCTTTAAGCTCACATAGAATTGTAGAATAATCAATATTGGGGGTTTAGGGTTATTGATCTATCTTTGATCTATTTCTCCTCATATACAAGATACTGCAAGAGATAGAAAAATGAGACATAAATAAACCTAAAATAATTAAGTTAATACACCAAATATAAGTCCATAAACACACTTTCATCCACACTACAAAAGAATATTACCAAAACTAATCTCAACTCTATGTCCTTCTAGCATAAGTATTTCTCATAGAGGTAGATTTATATGCATATCTAGAGGTGGGTGAAAAAAAGGTCTGATACTAAACACTACTAGTATCTCTCACACTTCAAGACACACTTAAAAAATGCATACACTTTGTAAGACATGTTAGAAGAGATATCACTCACACAAGACATGCAAGAGCATAATTAAAGTAAGGAGAACATTTTCATCACTTGTCAACAACATAAAACACCTAACACACTCATGAAAGATATTTTAGAAAATTAATCAACTTTATAAAACTATATTGAAATTAAAAAGGTATTAAAATAATTAAGGCTTTGCCATACCAATTATGGATCCATTACAAAGCAAAAAGGCTTGAATATATAAAAGATAAGAGAGGAGAGAGAATAAGTGAAGATGAAAGGTCACAAGACCAAGTTAAAAAATTTAGAAACTAATTAAAATGAAAAATAATTAAATTCAAAACATTTCATGAAGGTCCCTTTGGATAAATGTCCATCACAAACATGACATATCCTTCAAGTTGGTATAGAGACTCTTCATTTTTTTCTTTGAAACTTCCCTCATGATGATGAGTAGTCCATCTATCTTGAACTAAATATGGAATATGTTGACATATATGATCTAACATGAGAATATATAAATTATATCATGGGCATTAATCTATGCCTTCAACTGATAGCTTTCTTTATTACACTTGTTTTTCACTTGCTTACAACTACTCACTAGAACTCTAGGTATGTCTTCACACTTGTCACTGAAGTGGTTTGTAGTTTCTCATAGAGATGAATTACAGGGGATGTAGGACACCTATTTAATACTTATTTGTCCTTTATTATATCAAATATACCTTGAAATTTTCAATATCACTCTTCTCACTATCATACTTAGGCAATCACTCTCTTTTCACTATGCTATTAAATATTTCCTACAATGAATGGTATAACAGATAAGTTTTCATGCTTCAATAAGGTGATAAATGAGTATAGGAATTTATAAAAAGTTCCTATAGACCTCACACAACATCTCTCACTTATTCATTCTCTTTCACACCTATACCACACTTCAAATACTATAAAAGATAGAGAATTAGGCTTGTCCATACAAGTGATGCTAAAGAAAATGTGGATTGTGAGGATAATGAGAGAGTGATAATAATTTCTAAGTCCCTCTTTAATCCATTTATCCAATTTTATATGCATTTTAAATGATATTTTATACATCAGGTTCTTAATAGGGTTTTAAGAGGTTTTACTTGTTAATAATGATTCATAAAATGCAAATGTTGAACCTCCAATAAAAATACACTCAGAGAAAGATAATTACCCCCTTAAAATATCACTAACTCTTTTATTCACCATACACACTCTTTGTACAGATGTGAGAATAAGAAAATGGCCTCTCAAGATCTTGACTACATTTTGAGTAGGTTTGAGATAGTTTTAGTCCAAATTGACCACTTATGTGTCATTTCCTACAAACCAATGGTTCATATTGACTCTCCACTTTACCATGAATCTTCTTAAATGAATTATAATTATATCATGGTATTTTTAATCAAGTTAGGCACCCTAAGTGCTTATGCCTAGTTCTAAGCCTAATAGGCCTAACTATATTTGACTGTGTGTATGACCACTTGTAAATTTATAATAACTATAAGTACTTATCCATTATTTTTTACATACAAATAAACATTTCACACCATTTTTAAATCATTAATATGCTATCATCTCATATTTTCATTCTTCACATACTAACTATAGGCTTACTTTGACTGTGGTATAAGCTCTATCTGAGACAAAACAAAGGACACTTCCCTTATTTGTCTAACTAAAGTGATACCATATAGGGTTTTTTGGGGTCATGATGACCCTATTTATAAATTTTCAAATATTTATCATACCTTTAGGGCCCTTAACATCACACATTCCAAAAATTTGCTTTTTAGACTTGTGATGGTGTATAGGGTCTTAGTTGACTGAGTGTGGGGTTAGAACCCTATTTATTTATTTCTAAGAATCATATAAATTGTGATGTAATAATAATTTATGATATATTAAATATTTTTCTACAAATTATACATTTTCCAACCTTCCAAACTATCTACTCTTCATTAGTTTGAACTAGTCTATAGACTATACTGACTGTGTCACCTATAGGTAGCCATTAGGGAAGAAGTTTGAAAATTTCCTCTAGGTGTTAATAAAAGTTTTAATAATTTAATTCATTACCTTTATTTAAATTTAGATCACTAATAACATTCCATACTTGAATGTATTAATCACTACATGCGGACCATGATATCACTCACTACTATCAATGCACTATTGGTCTACAGTCACAATGTAGATGTTGTTTAGGGAATGTGAGACCTTCCTATAGGTGAAGATATTTTATTGAACACTATGATTCAATTTTATAGTTTCCCCTAAGGTCAATTTGTCATTTCATCTTTAGTTTCACTCACTTCATGTATTGGAACTATGCATCTTTCTTTATCATCAATACACAAGGTGTCATTTGCAAATTACATAGTTTTAGGTTCAATTGCACTATAGCTTCACTAAATATCTTCATTCAAATTTTTAATGAGCTAAGATAATAATAAAAAATTATATTTCTTAACAAGAAACATTTATTCATGTTCATTGTGATAGTTAGGATTAGGATACAAGAATGGAAAACATTATTCTACCTCAGACCTCATCAATATTCACCACAAGATATCACTTTGTGAGAACAAAACCTCTTTTAGATAAACTAAGGTAGCTCATACCATTAAAAAAAATTATTAACTTTTCACCTCTATATGTTGCTTGAACTAGTCTTGGCTATGGTAGTGAACCCTAAACACCTTGAAAACTCCATTCAAGTATGAAATTGAATATAACATGTGTCTTGGGTTTTAGATAGCCTTATCATTATATGTACATGTCTATATGTGGTTTTAGGTGACTATGCCTATTTAAGTGTGACTAATATTTACTCATTATCATGGAAACCTATCCAAATCAACTTTGAGATCCTCAAATGCAAATCTGCCATGGATAAACTAGCTTCCATGATCTGAGAGGAGAAACACAACTACATTATCTTTGATATAAATTTACTGACAGAATATAAACACTACCATTGATGAAACACTATCTTTATTACCATCCATGATCACATGTTTAAACCAATTTGAAAATAAAATGGAGATAAATAACACACTTTACCAAAACACACACCACTTAGAAACATCTACCCATGAAAACAAAGGAGAAAATCAAAGGTGTTAGGGTTATGCAGGTAGTTTTGAGATGCTAAAAATCTTAGAGATTTTTCATAGATCATCAATTCTAAAGCTATTGACATGAAATATAATTACAAAGGGATTACTTCCATCCACCAAGTGCATTCAAATGAGCTCATCTTTTCATATCTATACTTGAGGAAAGTTGGATGACTTATATGACCTACCCTAGAGAGCGATGAGAGAGAGGTTGGTTTTTGGAAGTTTTGGAATTTTTTGGTCTTATCAAAATTGAAAATAAATGTTTGGAATGTGAAGGGACTCTCTTTATGCCTCACACATGCTAGATAGGTTGTCCTTGTCTTTAACTACCTATTTTGTAGTGATCTTCTTCTTTTTATGTTGAAACTATAATTTTTCAATTATAAAATAGTTTATATTACCATTATAACATATTGGATGTTATATTACACTTTGACACATCTATCCCTTTATGGAAAACCATACAATTCACCTAAAGTGACCAAAAGGTGACATAAGTAATATTAATACAATGACACATATGGCAAAGATGAAACATATAATGTGACCCCAATAATGACCATGTGACCATTTTATGAATTAATAATACCCTCTAGAAAATTTTTATATATAGAGGGTTGACCTAATTTGACCTAGGAACAAATTTGGTCAACAATTTCACAATTTCCCAGGGGCAACAAGCCTTTTATGTTAAGGACTAGTTACCTTATCCTATCTTTGGGTAATGGACTATCCTATACACTATTATTGACACTAATAATCATTTGAAATGACACCAAACACACAACACACAACAAGGAAACAAACACATAAGACAAGAAACAAGACACACACTTGTGTTCTCATGAAAACATAGGGAAAACACACACCTACTAAAATAAAACACACCTATATTAATATGTATAATACCTCAAGACACTTTAGGTGAATACAATTATTCATTACTTCAATTAGGATCAAGTAAAATACCTCTTGCATAAATATTTATCCAAGAAAATAGCCTATCATATGAGGCATATTTGTCAATGAATACTTACTTTTAATGATAATCAAATGACTTACCATGATTATATCTTATGCTAGTATTAATTTTGTCATTTGGAGTTCTCAATAACAGTCCATCTATCACTCCAAGAGTCTTTTTTGATCTTGTATCTTTCTTGACTTCTATTATGTTTTTACAATAATCTTCAATCTAATCATTGGAGATTAGCAAAACTTTCTCAACTTTAATTTCCTTTGAAACATGATATGCTTGATATTTTAATTCATTCACCATCTTCTTGATTTTCATAGTTGTTTCTTTCTTAGATGATATCTCAAATTATTCCTTATGATCATTAAACATATCTTTTTCTACCAAGATTACTTCTTGTTTGGTAGAGATCTCAAGCTCCTCATTTTTATAATTATCATGATTGACCTTGTCATCAGGTCTATACTCTTTTGGAAAATTTATAGGTCTACTAAATTCCTCAAATTCCTTCACAATGGCATTGAATTTTTTCCACATATCATCTACTTCTTCTTGAGGTTCATGTTCATTAATTTTTTTTCCTTTGTAGGAAAAATTGGGTGCTCACTAGGACTATCATGTTTTGACATAGCTGGGATACTCACACCATCACCCATGTGTATAAGTTAGTTTCACCATGAAACTTTATCTATAATGTTATCAACATATGCCTCAATAATTCAATAATTCCATCAAAATCAACATTGAGTATGTAAGTACCAAGACTAGTTTCTTCAAATCCACCTTTCTTAGCTCCACACTCATCAAGATACAAATTAGATATTCCATCAAAGAGAGTTAGAGTTTATTGATCACTAGGGTAATCATTTTATTTAATAATATTGAAATTCATGTTAGAAGTGTAAGGTATATATTGATCTACATTAAAATTAGAAAGAGGTTCTAATTTGATTGTCATTTTTGCATCATATCTAGTCTTAAAACACATGTAGGACCAGTTTGAAGTTAGATAACCTCCAATTTTAGCAGTGAACTCTCTTGAAAAAAAAAGTGAAAAATAAGGAGGCACATATACCACTACAACATATTGAGAAATGGTAAAGGTAGGACAATCATGGAGAATAATTTTCAAATCTATGATTATGCCAATGGTTTTGGTAGTTGACACATCCAATTATAGCATTCCTTTAGTATGAGGTTCATAATTCAAGTTTAATTTATCAACTAATTTCTTATGCATGACACAGGTACTAGCTCCAATATCAATGAGACAATTTTGCACCAAATCATCTCCAATAATGATGGATATATAGAAAGGAGGTTTTTGTACCTTTTCAACTTTGCTTAATTGTCTTTCTCTAGGCTTCATGACATTTGTCAAGGCTTCCTCATTACCACTAGGATATTTGGTTGCCAAACTAAGTTTGGATATATCCTCTTGAGGTAGGTATAATTTTCCATATATGACCAATGTATCCCACATTGACACATTTACATGAGACCTCTTCATTTTCTATATAATGTTAGTAAAAGGACCACTAACTTTTGCTTATCCCCTAGTAGGAATCATACTGCCTACACATTGAGAATTCTAAGGTATGAAAGCACTCATAAAATTATATTCTCTTTGAGTTACTTGTGTATTTTAAACAATATTAGACATACCTACCCTTTTGTTTATTTGAACATTCATTAATTGACCATTAGTATCCCCTTAAACTTCTTCAACTATCTTCCTCTTGCTCATTATTTTTACAGTTATAGAACTTGTATACATGCTTGATTGACATTAATAATTGATTGCACATAAGTCATATTGTTTCTAATTTCCAAATGTAGACTCTAGTTGAGTACCCTTCCCATCAATCACTCCTCCATTTGGTACTTCATCTTGAGTGATAAATGGCATAGTTCCCAAAATTGTTGTGAATGCTTGATTAAAGGACTCATTGACATAAGAAGATGGATCATAAGGTTGATCCAATGAAGGATAAGTATTTTTCTCTTGGTCAAAGCTATTTTGAGTAGGCACTAGCACCCTTAAAATATAACGAGAATTAGGATTGTAACCACCATATGGCTTAGATTGAACCAATTATCTTTGACTTTGGGAATAACCTTGGAAATGTGGCCTATTGCCTTAATATTTAGGGTAGGATTGATTGGGTCTCTATTGTATTTATAAAGTTCTTAATTGTTATTTTTGGATAATCCTCTTCAGGCTTAAGATCTCTTACTCCATAATAATCATCTTATCTTCCTCATTAGACTTACTTGGTTGATTAGGGGCAATAGGATTGTGTTTAGGTGTAGGAATAAGAGTAATAGTAGGTGTAAGAGTTTAAAAATTAGGAAAGAGAGGAATGGAGGGTCTTGGGGAAATCATCCCAACCTGAATCAAATAATTCTCTACCTTAATGGTCACTTTAAAAACACTGGGCAAAGTGTTACCTCCCAAAGATTATATCATTATTGTAATATCACTATCAAAATCTTTAAGATAGTAAAGAAAATCATGGTGAGTTATTGGTATTATCAAGATTGGGATTATATCCCATTTCTTATATAATATTGTGTTGAATTCTTGAATGACTTCTTAAGGTGTTCTCCCAATGTTGGTTAGCCACCTAGTTAGTGGAAACTTGTCACTCTTGTCTTCAATTCAAATATTCTTCTTAATGCATCTCCCAACTCATTCCAAGTGGTGATTGAATAAGGTGCCAATGTTCCATACCATTCAAGAGCTTTAACATTGAAAGAGATAGACAAAAACTTGATTTCAATTTTCTCCTCTATGATGTGATGGATATTGAAGAAGTTAACAATATTTCTAATATGCTCAATAGGTGTGATAGTAGTTTCATTAGTGTATGATGGAACACTCTTGAGGGCAGATATAGGGATATCATCATAATGGAAAAATATTAAAGGACTATGGACATTGAAGGCTACAAAAGGTAGGTTCCTTTCCACAGTATCTTTATTACTTTACAATAATGGCGTGATAAAGAACTTTCTTATGGGCTTGTGAGTAACATATGCCTTCTTTGGATAAGGATGGTGATTTTAAATCTACTTAATTTATATGAATAATGAGGAAAATATTGAAATTAAAAATGAATTCCTTTGGTGAGAGACCTTGTGTTTATCTTTGGCATGAAAGAGCGCACTATTTTTCAGCCAAGATTGAAATGTTAGAGTCACTAGATATTGTAGGAAGTGGAATGCTATAGCTCCTTGTTTTCAAAGCCATCATCCACCTTGAACAACCTTCTCTAACTTCATGTCCCACCAAGCATGACAAAAATTTTGTAGCCTAATTTTTCACCCTAGATAAGTCAAGTATACCTTCTAAAATTTATGACAATATGAAACTTTCTCTCCTCATAGATAAGCCACTATAAGAGATAGATCTCTAGGTTTGACAGGGCTATCTACCTTGATCTATCTTTAAGCTCACACATTAAACTATACTAATCACTATTGGGGGTGAAAATGGAAGAAGGAAACATAAATGAACCTAAAATAATGAAGTTGATACACCAAAGATAAGTATAAAAACACACTTGAATTTGTACTAAGAAACAAGATTACCAAAACTAATCTCAACTATATGTCCTTCTATAATAAGTATTTATCATAGAGGTATATTACTATGAATATTTAGAGGTGGGTGAAAATAATTTTTGATACTAGACACTACTAGTCTCTCTTACACTTCAAGACAAACTTAAAAAAAACATACACTTTATAAGACCTATTAGAAGAGATATCACTCACACAATACATGCAAGAGCATAATGAAAACAAGGAGAACATTTTTCATAACTTTTCAACCACATAAACCACTTAACACAATTATTAATGAGATTAAATAGAATGAATAAAATTGAAAAAAAATTATTCAAAGGAAAAATGTTTCAAAACTAGTAGGGATTCACCATACTAATTGTGGATCCATTATAAAGCCAAAAAGTCTTGAATATATAGAAGATAGGAGAGGAGAGAGAAGTGAAGATGGAGGATAAAAATTTCAAGTGTTAAAATTTAGAAACAATTATAATAAAATAAAATGAAATAATAAATAGGTCATGAAGGTCCCTTTGGACAAATGTCCATCATAAACATGACATATTCTTCAAGTTGGTGTAGAGAATCTTAATGTTCTTCTTTGAAACTAACCTCCTGATGATGATTAGTCCATATATATTAAACTACAAATAGAAGATGTTGAAACATATGATCTAAAATGAGAATATGGAAATGAGATCATGTAGATTCATATACAGCTTCAACTAATAGCCTTCTTTGTTACACTTATTGTTTACTTGATTACAACTACTCTATAACCTTGTAGGTTTGTATTCACACTTATCACCTAAGTGTATTTTATTTCCTCATGTAGATGTGTTGTATAGGATGTATGACACCTATTTAAGATCTATTTATCCTCTATTCTAGCAAATGGATATCAAAAGTGTCAATATCACTCTTCTCACTATCATACTTAGGCAATCACTCTCTTCTCACTATGTTATTTAAGACTACCTACAATGAATGGTATAAAAAATAGGTTTTCATGATTCAATGAGGTGAGAGATGAGTGTACATATTTATTATAATTACCTATAGACCTCACACAATTTTTCTAACTTATCCATTCTCTTCTATACCTAAAAGACACTTCAAATCATGTAAAAGATAAAGAATTAGACTTATTTGTATAAGTGATGGTATAGAAAAAGTGGATGGTGAGGATTATGAGAGAGTGATAATCATTTCCAACTTAATTTATAATCCATTTTACCACTTTTAGATTCATCTCTAATGATCTTTTCTCCATCGGGTTCTTGATAGGTTTTTAGGAAGGTTTTTGGAGGTTTTGCTTGTTAATAATGATTCATAAAAAATAAACTCTAAACCTAAAAAAAAATTCCAATAAGAGAAATATAAGGACCCCCTCAACTATCCCTAATTCCTTAAGCCACCATGAACACTATTTGTATAGATGTGAGCATAAGAAAATGGCCTCTCAAGCTCTTGACTACGTTCTGAGTAGGTCTAAGATAGTTTTACACCAAATTAACCAATTACATGTCATTTAATACAAACCAGTGGTTTATATGAACTCTCCATTTTCCCATGAAGCTTCTTAAATTACCTATAATGATATAATGTTTTTTTAAATCGAGCTAGGCACCCTAAGTGTTTAGGCCCAGTTCTAGGCCTAATAGGCCTAACTGTGTTCTATTGTGTGTATAACCACCTGTAAGTTTACAATGATTGTAGGTGATTATCCATGATTTTTTAAATATAAATAAACCTTTCACATAATTTTTTAGTCACTAAGATTTTATCATTTCATTTTTTCACTCTTCACATATTAACCTACAAGTTTACTTTGACTATGGAGTGCCCTTTATTTGAGATAAAAGAAAGGACACTTCCCTTATTGGTATGACTAAAGTGAGACCATGGAGGGTATTTTTAGGTTATTATTAGCCTATTTATCAATTATAAAATCTTTTTCATACCTTTAGGGACCTTAACATCACACATTCCCAAAATTGGCTTTCTAGACCTGTGATTATGTTTAGGGTCTTAGTTGACCGAGTGTGGGATTAGAACCCTGTTTCTTTCTAAGAATCATATAAAATGTCATAAACTAAAATTAGAGGATGTATTCAATATGTTTTTACACCTTATACCTTTTACAACCTTCCAAACTAGCTTCTCTCCATTATTTTAACTAGTCTACAGACTGTACTGATTGTGTCCCCTATAGGTGGCCATTAGGGAAGACATTTGAAAGTTTCATGTAGGTGTTAATATAGGTTTGAAAACTATACTTCATGTCCTTGAGCTCAATTTAGGTCACTAATACCATCCATAATTTCATGTATTCATCATTTTATGTAGACCAATCTCTCACTCACTACTATCAATGCACTATAGGTATGCATTCATACTATAGATGTTGTTTAGGAAATGTGAGACTTTTTATAGGTGAAGATATTTGCTTGAGCACTATGATTCAATTTTTTAGTTTTAACTTAAGATTATTAGGTCATTTTATATTTTTTTACACTCACTTCATGTCTTGGAACTATGCATATTTACTTACCATCAACACACTAGGTTTCATTTGTAAATTACAGAGTTCTAGGTTCAATTGCATTGTAGCTTCATTGAATATTTTCAATAAAAGTCTGACTAGCTTGAGATCACAATCAACCATTATCTTTATTAATAAGCAACATCTCCTAATTTTAAAGTGTGACATTTAATCTTAGGCTATAATAATGGAAAACATTAGGCTACCTTATACCTCATCAATATTTACCACAAGATGTAACTTAGTGAGAGAAAAACCTCTTTTAGAGAAATTAAGGTAACTCATCCCATTAAGCAACTTTCTTAACTCTGCACCTCTGTATGTTACTTGAACTAGTATTGTCTATATTAGTGAACCCTAGATGACTTGAGAACTCCATTTAGGTCATGAAAATAAATATAACCTATGTATTGGGTTTTAGATAGCCTTATCATTATCCATAATGTCTACAGGTGGATGTAGGTGACTATGTATATTGAAGTTTGACCAGTCTTTAATCATTGTCTTGGAAACCTATCTAAATCAACATTGAGATACTTTAATTCAAATATTCCATGGATAAACTATATTCCATGATATAATAAGAGAATAATAGGTACATTATCTTTGATATAAATCCATTGATAGAAGACAAACACTGCCACTAATGAAACACTATCTGTAGACTTCAATGGTGTTCACCCTTAACAAAATGAGAGTGATCTTTCTTACCTTACATGATCACACATGAAAACCAATTTTAAAACAACATGAATATGTATAACATTCTCTACCAAAACATTCATATTCCACTTATAAACATTAGACCCATGCAAATAGAGGAGAAAACTAAAGGTGTTAGGGTTATGCAGGTAGTTTTGAGATGCTAACAATCTTAGAGATCATTCGTAGAGAAAAAATAACCAGTCCTAAAACTATTCCCATGAAATGGAATTAAAAGGTATTAATTCCATCCACCAAGTTCATTTAGAACAAATCATATTCTCTTATTCATATTTAATGAAAATGGGTTGACTTGTTTAACCCACCCAAGAGAGCGATGAGAGAGAAAGGTTGGGTTTTGGTAGTTTTGGACTTGTTGAACCTTCTCAGTCATGAAAAAAACTTTTGAGAAGCTTAAAGGACTCTCCTAAATCCTCACACATGCCATATATGTTATCTTTGTTTATACAATTACCTTTAACTACCTGATTTGAAATGATCTCCTTCTTTCCATGTTGAACCTATAATTTATTTGTTCTAAAATATTTTATCTGACCACTCTAACATATTGGATGTTATATTACACTTTAACACATCTGACCCTTTATTTAAAACTATAAAATTCACATAAAGTGACTAAAATATGACATAAGTAATAATAATATAATGAGACATATGCCAAAGATGAAACATATAATGTGACCCCAATAATTACCATGCAACCATTTTATGACTTAGAAGGACCCTATAGAAAATTTGGATATATAAGGGGTTAACCTAATTTGACCTAGGGTTAAATTTGGTTAACAATACCATAAAAGGATATTTTTCCTTAGTCCTTTCACATTATTTTTCATTGTACTAATAACATGGCCAAATATGAAGCACTCATTATAGGGTTTCTCCAAGTAGTATAGTGAACTATCCAACATTTACTATTTCATGGTGATTCATATCTTATCATTAATCAAGTCACATACCAGTACCATACAAAGGATGAAAATTTTGTATAGTATAAATACATGGTTGATACACTTAAGTAAAAAATTGCCAAAATTTATTTTATATGGATACCTCGAGCCAATAACATAACAACTAATGCCATGGCCACTATTATCTCCATGATTTAGATCACAAATAAAGCTAGGGATTATTAATTTATTGTAGAACATCTCTTAGCACTAACACATGAGCAATCAACTGTTGAGATGGTATGCAATATTTTTGGTCACACATCTCCCTAGTATTCTGACATTTATGCCTATCTCCAAGACTAAATTATGCCTCCCAACCTTTCATGTAAGAAACAAAAATCCTTCATCTATAAATCTACCCATATACTTTATTTGAATAAATATTGTATTATAGAAGCTATTTTTGGAAGAGCAATGACTGAGAGAGGGGTGAATTAGTCTTCAAAACTTTTCATTCAATTCCAAATAATCATACATGAACCATTCTAACAAACATTTACATCTTAGAAATCATAAGCATTAAATCATAAGAGCATGAAACACATGAACACAATATGTACATGGGAAAACCTTAAATGGAATAAAAACCATTGATGAAGCAAATGGACTATATTCCTATAATATAAACATCAATCTCTAGTGAAGCACCAACTTCACATGGAGTAATAACACCAACTAGTTCAACACCAACTCAACTAGGCTTTAACAAGCACCAAATCAACTACTTGACACACTTTATCACCTTGAAAATATTTTTTTCTCACACAACAGATGATGATTTTCTCCATCATCTCTTCACTCACTTCTATCCCTCTCAAGCTAGCTTCTATCCCTCTTCACTCAACTAGCCCTTTTCATGGCATGATTAGGTATTTTGACCTTGATCTTTATATGTATAAACTTTGTTATATATTCATGAAAATTATCTAATAGTTCACTATTAATGCACCTAAATGTATCAGAATGTTAATAGAGTATTTAAGAAACACTTCTCATTTTTAGATTATAATAATTCATTTCATGAGTTGCTGGTTGTGATAATTTTGTCATCCTTAGTGTAAAAGAGGTAGAAAAGATTGACTATTTAATAAATTTATATTAGTTGGTGGTTGGGAGCCACCATGGATTGATATTTAATCTTTGATTTTGAAGATGATATGTGCTATTTAAAGTGAATTATTCTCAAAACTAAGTCCGGATCTAAACTAAGATGAATATTCACAATAAAACTGATCTAAGGTGAATTGATAAAAGAGGATTAAAAGGAATGGTAGGGAAAAAAAGAGATGTTGTTGATCTTTATTTAAAACATTATGACAAAGTTCCAATTTCATCTAAATATGCATTTAACCAATGTCTAACATGAAGTACCATAAGCTCAAATCTACCATACATTAACAAACATCTAAGGAAAGTATGAAAAGATGAAAATAAGAACAAGGTCTACTTTAAGAATTTTACCCTTGAGAGAAAATAGCATTAGCCTAGATGTAAGAAGAACAAAAAAAGTGAAGTAAACTTAGGAACTTTTAACTAATCTATCATTATCCCAAATTGGAAACTTGACATTAATAGATGCACATTCGAAAATCATAAGAACCATTCAAATTTGAAGATGAGACCAAAAAAATGAGAGAGAAACCATGATATAAATTCACACAAGCAAATGTGGACAAAATTTATAGAATTATTTTCTTAGATTAATTTTCTCAAAAGTTATGAATAGTTTCTTGGCTGTAATGATTGTCTCCCTTTACAATTGGCAATACCTTTATATATAGACCTTTTATGAGGTATGTTGATTAGTCATGTAAAAATTTAAGGAAAAATATCCTTTTACAATCTTTTGAGAATCCTCTAGACATTCTAAATGACTAACCTATAAGCAATGTTGTTTACAAGTTACACATGCCTTTACAAAAGAATATTTTGTTAAAAGTGTACAAGCTCAATTTTAAAAAGAATATTCCTATCTTGACTAAATTAGAGACACTTTTGTTGAAGCAGTCTTTTTCCTTCCATAAAAGATCTTCATTATATAATTCTAGTCATTGATCAACTATAGGTTAATGATAGGTTTCATGAATGATTCCTTTTCTTGATCCTCTAAGCCCTTGAGATCCATCTCAACCCTTTCCAAAGCTTATTTGATGCCCCTAGAATCTCCTATCTTTTCTTCTAATGATAAAAGCAGGCCCACGATCTTCTTGTTATCAACCCTTATTTTCCCTTGTTCTTGATTCTTCAATTCTATAATTAATTTAGTAGTTGTGTGCTTAACATCCTCACCTGTGATAATTCCCAAAGGACTAAGTGAGGTGGGATCTTTGATTAAGCTATCCAACATGTGTAGCATTTTATCTTCCTACTATTTGAGGCCCTTGAAAATGTCCTCCATCTACTTGGACCATATACTTAGGGCTTTGATTTTGTCCACCAATATATTCATATCCATATTTAAATGGTCTAGGCTGGCTGTCTTAAATTTTGGGAATTAATTCTTGGTCAAGGCTTTGATCAAGTATTTCACTTGATAGCTTGAAGCCTACCATTGGCCAACATGGCCTATATCCATGGAATTTTTCTTAATTATTGCCTCCTATTTAGTTCTGACTAACTTTAAGGAATTAAATAATTCAATCATAGTGTCTTCATATAGATTGAATATATCTTCTTGGTTTGAAAATATGGTAGTCTCTCCTGAATTTTATTCTATTTCAATATTCCATCTATCATTATAGTAGAGCCTCCTTGCAGACATGTTATCCTCTTATGATGGGCTACTAGTTCTCAATGGTCTAAAATAAGATTGACCAATCATTATCCCCTATATTTAAAGCTATGGCATCAAATTGTGTGTCTTTGAAAACCCTCCCTTCTATATCTAAATTCATATAGAGCTCCACATATTCCCTCAAAACACTTTTTTGGGCTATCATAGTTGTGGGATTCTCTAGATTCCTTGATAATGGTCTTCAATTCAATTTTGGATCAAATTATCCTTGCACAGGTGATAATTCAACTTCCTTGGTTTGATTAAAATGAGAAAAAGGTAAAAATAAGGTTTTTGTACTTGTGAGGGCTTTCTTGAATGTTTTGAAAGTGTTTTAATGGTGGAATCTATTTGATTTTGTGATAGTTTTGTGACTTAGATCCCAATTAGATTGCATATGTATACCCTTGCATTTATTGGGTCTAAAAAATCTTTAACTTAGAATATTATAATTATTTGGCTTTGATGTGGCATCATTGTGGAATCTTTATGGATTTTTTTTTGGTATTTTGATAGTTAATATTTAAAAAGTGACCATTGCCTTTTTAAAATTACACCTTGATCTTGCATCATTAGATCATCCTTCCATAGAATGCAAACCATTGATATTGATCTAAGAATTTGAATGCTATTAGATGCTAGCTATTTTCTTCATGGTTATGACACTTGTCACTTTTATATTTATTCTAAGCTTTGATGAAATTTTAGTGTTGATCTTGCACTGTTGATCTCATTTGCATAGATCAATTACACTCTATTGATCTTTATTTTCTTAAATAGGTCTCCTACTCCATGGACCACTGATCAAAATGTGTAATCTTATCCTCATACCATTGATCTTTAAAAGATGCTCGAGCTTTAACTTGTGGTTCATAGCTAGGCCACATGTCATCTCCATATTCTTCCTTTTCAATGTTTACTACACATTGTTCAATCATATTCATCTAAGGAAATGTAATCCATTATATCTTGATCTACAAGGTCAAACACTATTGGTTTTCAAGTTTTCTTTGGACAAAATTATGAAACTTGTCACCCTCTCACTTGTCCTAGGGCTCTGTTGAAGTCTTGACTCAATATGCACTGTTAGATCAATCCTACCTAAGCAAATGTGTACCAATAATCTTTGGAATATGTTCAAACTTTAGCTTATGGCTGGGGCTTTGTCTTTAATCTCACACCATTGGATATTGATCTCTTCAGAAAATGTGGACCATTGATACTATAGATGAAAATGATATTGAAGTCAGGTTTGAGAAAATAAAGAACTTAGCATAAAGTTTTTGGACTATAGTTTTATTTCATGTTAATAAACACGGGTAAGACCTTAGGATAAAATATTTAATCTTGATTTTAAAACATGATAAAGGGGACCTCATACATAATAAAAGACATGGCATGATGTCTTAGGATAAGGCTTAAAACATTAGAAAAGGGGGCTTGTGGTTATTTAGACCATGTGCAAATAAAAGGGACCAAGGGGGCTTGGGAAAATAAAGAGACCAAACATAAAAAAAATTAGACTAAGGTTTGGTCATGTTAATAAACATGACTAAACCTTAGGATAAAAATTAAACCAAGTCCATGGCATGATTAATTGTTCCCGTGTAAATTGTTCCTACCAAATTTGAATTTGATTCAAAGGGAACTAAGCCAAAGTAGTTTGAATGAGGGTTTTAAAATGAATTTACTTTAATTTTCAATAGACCAAAGGCTAGTAAAAGGACAAATTGATCTTAAAATCATGAAACCCAAGCATTACCCATTCCAAATGAAATCTATTGGAGCTACAACCTAAAACATAAATATCTAATGTTAACACTTTTCAGCAAGATTAAATCATAATTATGAATAAATATGACAACAAAATTAGGTGTGAATGACCTTCAAATAAAAACAATGTGAAAACATGCTAGTAGTACTTTGACCAAGTGAATTTTCAATTTTAAGGTAAAAATTTGCACAATTTAAAACAAGGGTCCCCATTTTTTAAAAATGGGGTTATTTTGATCTCAAAAAATGGTGACCTCTGGGGGCAACATATAAATATGATAGAATTTAGAGACTCTGGTTTAGACTAATAATTAGGCTACTTATTCCACTTGATTAGGTACCATTATTAAGATTAGTTCATGGTTATAACAAATTTTGCACATGCAAAATTAGGATCAAACATTAAGACATAGCCATGTTGTGTGTGTGATTTGATTCCACTTATTGATTTCCATAGGATTTAAAGAACAACTTCCATATTCATGACTTTAACAATTAACACTAACTTGTAACATACATAGATGTTCATTAAAAATCATGCTTTAATTTAGGGAAGGCTTGGGCATTGCTTTGCTACCAACCAGACATCTATAGCCATGATAGAGATACCTTTGTCTCCAGTCAAGTCCTTTCTCCACTACCATCTACATGTCTATAGCCCTAATGGAGAATACCAGAATCACTTATGCCTATAAAGCCTTTTAAATTTTGTAATGAGCTCTTATTTTTTGTTAATTTTTAAATATTTTGACTTTGTAACAAAGGTTGGGAACTAGATTAGTCAGGTTTTGGAATTTGGTCAAATATTTAATCTTTAGACAATCATCCTTGGTTGTAAACTTTATCTAAGGTAATTAATGTTTTTTAAGTGAAAGCATGATTGTATCTTCATAATTCAATCTTTCACCCTATACATGCAATCCTTATTAGAAACAAACTTAGATCAGAATAAGGTTTAGAATCTCAAAGAATAATTAACCTATTTATTAGTATTTACTAGTTTCTCTAAACTTTGACATTAATCTCACATTCCAATAATCCATGATCCACTAACATTGAAGGGTCATTCATGCATTCTTGATCTATTAGGTTTCTTTGAGAAATCATGTGAATCTTGAGCTGAGGACTATCTAAAAGGACTTATTGAAAGCAAGAAACAAAGTATGAAAATCAAACAAACCAAACACAAATCAAACAAGAAAACAAATATATACAAACTCTATGCACAAACAAAGGACATAAGGGAAAGAAATAGGAAAGAAACTAATATATCCTACCTATACTAGCTCTAGCTAGTCTTACAATTCATTCTATGAAGATTCTAGGTAGGGCAATAGAGAAATAGTGCTTGAGGTATTACCCATTGGTTGGAAATGTGAAATCCACTCCTTATAAATCTTTCATTTTGAAGGTGTTGTCTCCTAGGGTTTCAATAATTTGATATGGACCAATCCATAGATATGTGAACTTCCCATGTTTTTCCTTTGGTTCTATGGCTTTGTCCCAAAGAATAATTAGGAATCCTTATCTAAACACCTTTATATTTGAATGTCTATCAAACCACCTATTGACTATGGTTTGGTGTTTAATAAAGTTGGAAAAATCCTCCTCTTGACTATGGTGTGATGTCAAGTAGCCTTGAACATGCAAATTATTGATCCTACTTCATGTACCCTTGCATGAACCTATAGGTTGGCAACTTGAGTGTTATTAGAAATATAGGTTCTTGACCTTATACCAATAGGAATGATGATGCCTTGAGAGCTTGTTTAACTCTAGTTTTATCTATCTAAAGGGCATACTTAAGTAGCTTATGCCATGTTCTTGGTTTATCAATTGTATACTTCTTTATGGCTTTCATCAAGTTCTTATTTCTTGATTCAGACACCCCATTTCCTTGAGGGTAGTGGTTTGATGAGAACTTGAGAACAATGTTGTTTTCATATACCATTTTGTCATCTCAATGGATACAAAGGCATATCCATTATCACAAACTAGAGATAATAGCATTCTAAACCTTGTGCATATATTTTATTCTAAGAATATGATCAACTCTTCAATCTTGCACTGCTTGGTTTCCATTTTTTTAGTCCATTTGTTGCAATAGTCATAACATACTTGTGACCATTAGAGGAATTGGGGTTAATGACCCCCATAAAATCTAGTCCCCATTAGGCAAAGGGTTTATTAATCATTATTAGCTTTAATAGCATGGCTGCCTTAGGCTCTTTAGCATTGAAGATTTGACATGAGTGGCATTACCTCACATGCTTATGAGCATATTTGAAGATAGTGGGATAGTAGTAACCATACCTAAGGATCTTATGGGTTGTTGTCTATTTGGATAGATGTCCACTTTCTAGTTTTTCATGGAAAGTGCTCAATATTTCAGCTGCCTCTTCCTTGAAAATACACCTCAAGTAAAAGACTTCAAATTTCTTTTTTTTTTACAACACTCCATCCTTGATCAAAAATGAGTTTCTTTGGGCCTTAAGGCTCTCTTTTTCTCTTTACTTAACCTTACAGGACAATATCCATTGATTAGCAAATGAATAATAGAATCATACCAATCATTGGGTTAAAAAAATTATTATTCTACCTACATTACATTTAGTTTGGGATTAGTATTGGCAATCAACTAAATTAAACCTTTGCATTTTACCATATTTGTAGTCTGTATCTATAGATCATATTATTGGAGAACATACATCCACTTACCTCTCCTTTGTCCAATTTCACATTGACTAAGCATGAGTTTAGTGATAGGGCCTAGTAATATTGCATGTACCTTATTTTTAAGGATATAAGGCCTAAGTTTCTTCACTACCTTGAATAGAACACATGCTTGTTTGTTAATAAGATAATAATTCAATTCAACATTTTAAAAATTATTACTCATGAAATCAATAGGATGATCATATTCATCTATCTTCTGATTTAGGATAACTACAATTGTATAGTTAGAAGTAAAAGAGTAAAGATAGAAGTCTTTAGTAAAGTTTAGACTTATCATCATAAGATCTTGTACAATTAATTATTTGATTTCCTTGAAGGCCTTCTTGATCTTTTCATTCCAAGTGATCTTATCATCTTTCTTCAACATGTCATTCAAAAGTCTCACTATTTATGCAAACCCACAAATAATCTTCCTCACAAAGTTGATTTTACCAAAGAAAGACTTTATTTCATTACTATTATTAGGGGGATCTATATTTGATATGGAATTTACTCTATTTGGACCTATATAAATCCCATCATTAGTTATAACATGTCCCAAAATTTTCCCTTAGTTACACAAAAAATGCTCTTCTTTGGGTTGAGATAAATTTCATACCTTCTACACCTTTCAAATATTTGTTGTAATTTCATGATGTGATCTTCCCTATTATTTGAAAAGATAGTTAGGTCATCCATGCAAATAAAAATTATTCTACCTATAAGGCCTCAAAATGCATGATCCATTAATTTTTGAAAGGTTTCAACTGTATTTATCAATTCAAAGGGCATTCTCTTGTAGGTAAAAGTGCCCCACTTAGTAGTAAAAGTAGTCTTAATTTTATCTTCCTTGTTCACTAGGACTTGATTATAACCTAAAAATACATCAATAAAAGACATCATAGCATAACTAGAAACAATTTGGATTACTTGGTCAAGATAAGGTAAGGGGTAATTATCCTTTTCAGATGCTCTATTCAAATTTATAAAATCAATGCACAATCTGATTTCACCATTTTTCTTCCTGACTGGTACTAGGTTAGCTACCCAAGTGGAGTGTTTATTGGGAAACACTATCTTAGCATATTTTAACTTCTTGACCTCCTTGTATATCATTGGTTCTAGGATAAGGTTGACTAGCCTTTATTTTTTCTTAAATGGCTTGCAGACTTCCTTTAAAGGTATGGTGTGGGTTATGACCCTAGGATCAAAGATCTTTAAGTCATCATAGGACCATGATATTACATCATTATACTTGATCAGTAAATATTTGTCTCTCTTAGTTTCAATGTTTGTGTAAGTTGTACCAATATTCACCAATTGAGGTTGACCTTGGGAACCTAGGTCCATTGCATTGAAGTCCTTCCCATCTACTTTGGGAATCTTGATAGTCTCAGTGAGTTTGTCTAAATAAAATAGTCTATCTAATTCTATCATCCCTTTGGGGATCTTATTTTCACACAACTAAATGACCTTATCATCAATTTTGAATTCAAATTTTCATCATCAAGGTTATTTTTACTAGATTCATCAATAATGCGAGCCTCAAATACTCCTAAGCTAGTCATTAAGTATATGATCTATTGATCATCATTGAGTACTTGAATATGGTTGACATTATTTGTCACTAATGGATAGGGGAATAATTCAATGGTAAGTCTTTGTAACTTGTAACCTTGATTGGGCATAAGGTTGGCTATAGCTAAATCAAGTTCATTAATAACCTTGTTTTCTTCCCTACGGATTGACATAATGTTGAATACATCAAAAAATTAAATAAATTCCTACACTCTAAATTTAATTTTATTAAGATAGGATAAATTTAATTGATATTTACTCTTGACCTAATTAACTACCAGTTCAAAATCACCAAAAACTAATAGTTCCTTGGCCTTGTTTTTGATTGTAAATTATAATCCAAGAATAAGTGCTAGATTGTTAGTGTATGGGAATTGGATTTTTTAAGAAGAATTGTATTCTTTCCCAATGGGATTGATTAATACCAATCATACTCTAGAACATTATTTTCATCTAGTACCATCAAAATATAGCTTCCATAATGTAGGCAAATTATGAGAAGTTTTAGAGTTATATACCTTTATGGTGTCAAGAGTGTAAACACCTAGATCTGAGTTAACCATGTTGACCCTCTCATTAGTTGTATTAGATTTAGTAATAATATGATTCATTTTAAGATCACTTTATATCTTGATCTAATTTGGAACTCCCTTCCATGGAAGCCACATGTGGGAATAGTCAGTTGACATATAACCATTCAGGGATCTGGTCCAGTCCCTACTTAGCAACATTTTATAAACATCAGGGATGTCTACCAATTCAATGTGAATGAATCATTGGATCCTTGATTCAAAAGAAATTTTCATGTAAACATTGCTTAATTCACCAATCACTTTGACTCTTAATGTATCTAATTGAGTTACAACCCTATTAGATTTATTTTAAGTCAAATTAAATTACTCACAAATACCTTTAGGCATAACATTTGTAGATGCACTAGAGCCTAACAAATAACTATACAAATTATTACAAAGATCCTAATTTTTAGTAGTAAAGATGGAACATCTACCTTATTTTTGTGTATTATAATGTTATCATGTGCAAACTTTTGAGACTTACCAAGCTTATTGGACAAATATTCCAACAACAAATCCCTTTATTATATAATCTAAGTCAAGTCATGTAAGGTAATGTTAGATTTGATATTTTTCATGTCCTCTACTATATTATATCAAATCCTATTTTAAGAATTATATGTATCAACATTAGGTTTAGTGGTACCTTTTTTAGGAGGCTTTAGATTCTTATTTGATGTAGTATGAGTGTCAAAATTATTTGGTGGAGTTGAGGTAGTCAAAGGTTTTTTATACTCTTTATTCCTCAGAGGATAGGTCTTCTTAAGATATTTCTAAAATTCATGAATCTCTTTAGGGATATCCTTAGGCTCATTATCTTCTTGGAATGGGAACTCAAATGTCTCCACCATGAGAATTGGATCAAAAGATTTAGATGACCTTGAGGAGCTTGAGGTACCTAGACCATTGTATTTATTAGAGACAACTTAAAAAGTATCTAACTATTCTTTAAAAGCTTAAAAAGCATTGAAAAACTCTAGAGAATATAATTAACCAATCTTTGAAGTACAATGCACTCTACAATAATTAGGCAAAGCTACATCACCAAGATTTATATCAAGTATGTTTTTATTAGAGGATGACATTATTATTATTATTATTATTATTATTATTATTATTATTATTATTATTATTATTATTGTTTTGAAATCTATTTGAAGACCTACTAAATCTTTAAAAAGAGAAATTCCTATTTGAATTTTGCTTGGTATTACCAACCTACTTTTGTAGATGAATGAAATTAATGTTTAGCTTTTGAACCATCTTTAGGATAGAATCATTCTCATTCTTGGGTGACTAATAATTATGAACTTGAGTATTTATAATGGCTATAAGCATAAAATATCTTTGATCTTGTGGATGATATCCATTGATAGAGTTGTTCAAGAATCCCAGGTTTTGGCCAGGATGTGTATGGCTCAAAGCAATTGGTTCAGAACTAGAAGCTGATTTAATGTAGACATATTTTGACTAACATTGGGAATGATATTCATAATAGGCAAATTTGGATTAATTTTTGGAATTTTATATGCCATTTTGCCCTAGGGTTAAATTTGGTCATTAATTATTACATCTTCAGCATAAGCTAGGGCTAGTGTATTAATGAACTAAGAAGATATTTTGAGAAATATAGAAGTCATGGGCTCTAAGGAATCCTTATAGATCTCTAAGGATAAATCCTCATTAGGTCTATAAGGATCTATGGTTATACTAATTTTTTTAAAAAAAAATCTAGCATTAAATGCTCTTATGGGCTTATTTGAATCTCTTTTGACTATGGTAAACTACTAATATAGGACATATGAGCCAATGATTTTACCAAACTGATCAATGAATTAATTGTTAATATCATTATAGCTAACTATGTATTTTTTAGGAAGGTTAAGGAACTATTCATATGCAACATCTTTGAAAGTAAATGGAAACAATCTACATGCTACATCTTCATGAACAATGTTCAAAAGTCTTAAAGCAACTTTGAATATTTTAATGTATTCTTCAATAGATACAACACCATTAGGACTAAAATTATGTAAATACTTTTTAGGATTATGAGGAAATTCATGTACCACACCTAGTCATTGATTGAAGAACCACCTATCCAAGCCATACCTTGATAGGGATTGAGGACATGAGCACCCTAAATTGGTGAAGTTGGTTGAGACTTTGAAAGTATATGCTTACCTTTATCTTTCATAGATCTCATATGGAATTTTAATGAAAGAAGAGGAAACCTTGTCTCTGAAAGTGACCTAGTCCTTATCCTTGGCAATTCTAGCTTGAGATTTTTGAACCCTATTTGAAATAAAATGTGTAAGTCTTATATTTACAAAGAATGATGATCATACTTGTACATTAAGAAAATTTTGCAAAAATATGTAGAAATAATGGTAAATTATATCAATATTTAACTAAATTATCTCAAATATGTGTCCAAACACATAAATATGAATGATCTTTACACATTTCAAGATCAATTAAACTCAAACTTCAAAGAACATCTATCTTTGTCTAAATAAGCACAAAAACCAATGATGTTTACACAAATATGGTTATAAAAACACAAATATGTAAAGAATGCATCAATATTTGAATAAAATTCATCAAAATTAGCAAAGATGTTGTAAATTTTCAAAGATTTAACTAGCCCTCTTATCACTAAATTTCCCCTATTGATGTTGTTAGAGGTACAATCACTAAGTGGGGGTGGGGGATAAATCAATGATGATATATAATACAATTCAATTCCTAACTCTTAAATATTTATCATACATCAATCTTGATCGAACAACATAAACATGAAAGCACATACATCCAAAACATACATAACAACATACATCACATGAACACTTTATATATGTGGGAAATACTCTTGGATAATAAAACCCACTGAAACTTGTAAGATGGAATAAATTACTATAAAACAAGATAAAAAATTTATACCATCACCAACTAATCAAGGAACACCCATCCCTTAGTTTAGTGAGACACCAATCCCACATGAACTATTGCCCCTATCTAGATGAGCATCCAAAATAACTATACCTTTAGTAAGCTTTACCTTGAAAGGAGGAACCAATCCCCTAGGAAACCAATCACCCACTTATATAACTTGAACAAATCACCTTGAACACCTATTACTACTCTTCAACTGATTTTGACCACCTTTGTTTGCACTCTTCTCTGTCAAACTACCTCTAGAGCTAACTCACTCAAATTGCTTCTTCTAGGCTCATTAGGTCCAATGACCTATGTGTCCTTCTAAACCAAATTGATCAGTCAAGAATGAATTATCCTCTTTAATATATTATGGTCCTCACTAACTTTTACCTTCTCTTTCAAAGGTTATCTACTTTGCTTGAATCTCCACTCTCACAATAGACACAATTAGTCTAAATAGACATTATACTTATACCACTCTCCTTCTTTACCTCATCTTGGTCAGAAAAGATGATTTACATATTTCAAACACAAGTAAAATAGGTCCATACACATGTTACATGTGATAACCACACTCTTCATAGGTTTATCATCACCTCATTAGCCCTAAAACATCATTAGGTCTTGGTGAGACCAAAAATAATTAGGCCTATATTACATGTGAGACTACTTAGATCACCTACATCCTTTACCAATGCTTCAAACAAATAAAATTTATTTCCAATATATCCTTTATTACTCCCATATGGGTCCAAGCCATATAAAACACCAACTCATCACTCAAACCTACCAAATAGGTCACCTTGCTCTTTAGGCCTTTATACATAGAAAACATAATCTCAAACTTTTGAAGCAAAAACTCAAGTATTTCACATAGACATATTATTAGATCAAATTATTTTACCCTTCAAGACCTTTTCAACACATAAATGTTCTTTATATAGTTCAACATAATCTCTAATAACTTAAATCAACTCTCTCAAAATGACCACTCAGATTGGTCATATACATTCAAAATACAATCAAGCTATTTTGACTTTCCATATCTGATTATGGGTATATAATGACAATAAATGGATTATCATAATCCTTATATATTTATATCACATATCCATACTCATTTTATTCCTTCATTCTACTCAAAACACCTTTAACTTACCTCTATAGAATGGTCACTCAATCTGCCAGTTCATTCAACAAACATAGTTAGCTTCTAAGTGATTATCCACACTAAATATGGATTGGTCAAACCTCAAAAATCCATAAAAATAGTCTTCATGGAGTATAAAACACTCTCCAATAGTTATATCATCTTAACATTTTAAAATACTATCAAGAACAACTCAATTATCCTTCTTGGATCACTTGCATAACATGGTCAAACACACAGTCAACTTGGAGGTCAATATATTTGATTGTACAAACATTAAAATATTGTAACTAGATTCTATAGATGCACCTTGAAGTCCTTTAAAACTTTTCTTTTTATTACATCAATAAAATTTTTCTGTGTCAAAATATATATCTCAAAAACTAAGCACTATTTTTCCCTTGTTAATTTGAATATTTGAATTCCAATGGTCATTATTTAGACACTAAACATTGAGCACCTTAACCTCATCTCATGTTTCTTAACAACTATGGATAAATAATCACCATCAATATCCTATGAGTATCTTGATATTTATCTTACAATTCTCACCTTTTGTCTTAAATCAGAACTCTTATGGTTATGCCACTTGGAAGCTTTGTGTCTTCTACACATTTGACTCTTTGACTTGACCCGTACCATTGATCTCTATCTATACGAACACTTGTGAACCATTGATCTTCTATCAAATCAATAAGATAGTGACACTTGTAAACTAGCACATGAAATATTATAATCTTTGACATTTTAACTAAATACACACGATTGGATTAACATCTGGATGATGAATGCTCACCATTAGATTAACTTACTAGTGACCTCAGACTTAAATATAGTTAAACTTGATGGTCTCTGGCCCATCAAATTCTATAATAAAAACTTTGAAGGTTTATAATTTAATCTATAGAACACTTCAAGAGTTTAAAGTTTTAGGGTACCTTCTTGGCACTATAGACAATATCTCTATGAAATTATTTGACCTCGGTTGACTTTTTGAGTACCTGAAATAAATACACAAACTTACTTGTTCATTCATATCTACATGATGTGCAATGATAGTCTACTTCTCTTAAGCTAAAATATGCATTTTTCTCATTAAAAATTATTAAGTGACATACCATAACCTCACCAATACATTTATGGATGCCTCATAACTTATTCTTTGTCCTTATAGACCTAGAAATTTGTTATATTCTCTCCAAACTATCAATCATAAATTGTTTGTCATTACTGCACTAGTGTCTCATGCTTTCTTTGACATCAATGACCATTTTCAACAATCTCCCCCTTTTTCATTGATCTAAAAACACCCTAATAATGACTTCTTACTCATTTGAACTTCTTCATTCTGATCTTTCTCCCCCTTTGACATTAATGGCAAAGGGTCTATAATTTCAATCATATGAATTGATTTCTTCCCCTTTGATATGCACCAATTTGAATTTGGACTTATCTAATCCTTAGATCTAATAAACTAATCACAAAGCTTATAAATCTCTTGTTAACATCAATTTCCATCTCATGTCATCTAATATTTTAAATACACCAATCTGAACTTGAGCTTCTTTGATTCTTGGACCTGTCTACCTATAAAACTCACAAACTCTTCTTTGTTCATGAATTAAGATTCAATACCTTGTCAAAACACATGACTTGGTTTGATCAAGTCATCATATCAATATTCTTAATTACACAACTATATCAAACATCTTCACACTTTTATCATGATTGAAGCATTTTCACATATGTTCCCCCTCATATCATGGACAACTTCTTCAAGCCACTCAAGTTAACTGAGTTAGTTCCCCCTTATTCTATGGCATAAAAAAATTTTAATCTATAGAAATATGAGACCATATTCATGATATCAAAGATATTATAGTTCATTCTCCTCATACACCATATCAACCTTATCTTCAATATTCATTATTTGATCAGTCAAATTAAGTAATTGACAATAACTTACCTTTAGGACCAAAAAACCCTAAACTCACCTTAAGCACATTTGAAAAAGATCAACATACCTTTGTATGTAATAGAATATCTTAATAAATCACCATCCTTGATCAGACACTTGGAAACCTCCATTCTCTCTTTTCATACCTTCATAACCAACATATTCATTTTTCACCATTTGACCAACTAGACCATCCTTCATATTTGATCAAAACTTTGACTTTAGGATAATAATTAATAAAAAAAATCTTATCATGTCCTTCCACAATAAACCAACACATCTTATTATGAACTTTCATGTCCTTCAACATTAACCAAAGCTCAACTATTATCCACCATGCTTCCTCTTGTTGTCAAGTGTCTTTTTGAAGCTTAGATAAAGACACCCTAACCCACAATGTCCTAGAATAATGTGAAACTAGGAGTTGTTCATAACTCCTCATATTCTTTCTCCTCCTTAGTCATATAATACTAATAGTTCTTATTCTTCTTCTTCTTAGTCTTAAGAGAAGCAACTTGATCATCCACTACAATATTCTCCTTTTATTTTAAGAAATAATTAACAATACATAGAGATAATAAATATTCATGACATACCTTTTCATCTGAAGAAATAACCTCATCACTAGGTATTGACAATTGATTTTCTTTGCATGAAACTTGCTCAACAATATCAAGATGTTTACTTGTATCTATACATACCTTAGAACTAGCTTCAACAAGCACCTTGGTATTTTATTTGAGATCAACTTGAACTAACTTTTGATTCTCCTTTTCTATCTGAATAGATGATACATTCTCTTGGCATTATTGAATCTTCTTTATATCTAATTCCTTTTTTTCTGTAGTAGGTACTCCACTTTGATGTTTTAGCTCAACTGAATTAGTTTTCTTAGTCTTCACTTCCTTAGGATTCCATACCAAGAATTAACCTTTCTCGAGCACACTAGGATGTCCATGCTCCTTCTTATGATATGAGAGCTTGCTTGTACTATATCTTTCAATATGACAAAATTGATGATAATTGAAACAAATAACATCATTCATACATTTTGCTTGATGAATATTATGAATATCAAAAAACACACCATCTTGTCTCTTAGGATCATTTTGTTTAAGCTTAACTATCTTGGGTCTCCATACCTAGGTTAGTATTTTCCCAAGCATTTTATAGTATAATCTAGAAATATGTCCCATGTTATGATAATTATAATATACTAAATTATCCATACCTCTAGCTGACTAGATACCCTTCCTTGTATAGTTTTTTAACTTATGACCAAATCTGTGACAAGCATAACAATGACCATTAAATATATATTTCATACCTCATTTCACTTGGTTACTTGATGGATCTTTTCTTATTGATCTTGGTGCTTGCATCCTTCTTGTCTTAAACTGACCTCTCTTTCTCTTTCTTATTCTTGTTTACCTTGATAAAAAAATTGCTCGTGTTCATTCTTCAGTGAATCTAGCTTGGTCTTCAATTGAGCGCTCTCATCTTCTTTAGCTCTCATACTTGAGCTTGCAGCCTGTAACTAAATTTTGAGACCTTGGATAGTTTTCTTATCCCTCTTATATTCTTTAATCATGTGATCCTTCAATCTATATGCTTGATCTTAAATAATTTTTATAGAATCAAGATTGGACTTTAACTCATCATGCTCATCTTGCTTTGAACTCAATTGGGAATTTGTCTCTTCTAATTGAGTTTTAAGATGTCTAAATTCTTCCTCTTTTCAATTAATATTAGTCTTTTTAACTCTTAACTAATGCTCAAGATCCTACATGGTCATAGTGTCTTCTTTGACAATTTCACTTAATCTCTCCAACTTGGTTTGAAGAAGACTTATCATTTCACTATGTTTCATGGTCTGTTAATTAAGATCTGCATGCCTCATCTCATGTTCATCATCCATGGAATTAAAAATACTCTTCCCAATCTCAATCTGACTAATCTATTCCTTAATACTTTTGACCATTGATCTCAAATCAAGATTTTTTTTCTCAACTACTTAGCCATATTGTACCTTGGATCACCTTCAAGTGGGTAAAATTTTAAAGAAGGTCCTACTCTAATAAAAATTTTAGAGGTATAATCACTGAGAGGGGGGTGAATGAGTGATGACAAATAATCCAATTCAATTCCCAACTCTTAAATATTCAACATACATCAATCTTGATCAAGCAACATAAACATGAAAGCATATACATCCAAAGCATACATAAGTTTTACATCCTAATTCCTTGCTAAGCTAATTATTTGACTATTTATAGATGGTTATGGTATTTACACGTGATACTAAATATATTTTTATTATTAAACTTGAGATTATATCATTTTAGGATATTAGTATATTGCTTAAATAGATGATAATTCATGATTGCTTAGTATGATTTGGTTTATGATTGCAATGAAAATTTTAATCATATTTATGAATTGTTATAGTATATATTATTGATTATGATTATCATGTGATATGAACTATTTACCTGTGTGTTTTGAGATAGACATAGGAGAATTTTTCTTTCCAATGTATCAGAGGGACAGCATCATCAGATAGGTTAGTGCAGATAGAGATATCGCTGATCAACAGAGCGCTAGAGAAACCCTACACACCCAACAATAATTAGTCATGTTATAATGCATTTAAAAATGATTTTTTAAATTTATTATTTATATGGTTGCTTGAGTATGGAAAAAACTATAGGAGTAAAAATACCTTATGTGGTTAGTTTAGTATGTCATTATTATTCTAGAGGCAAAATTAGTTAAGGTAAAATTTAAATTTAGGTTATTATTTATTATTTTTACATTAAATTTCCAAAACACGATTAAATTTTAAATAGGCTAAATATAAAACTAGAATTTCATATTGAACTATAAAAAATATATTTTTTTGTTTTAGAAAAAAGAGAAAAAGAGGACAAAGCATTAAAAATAGAAAAATAAATTAAAATTCAAGAAAAACAAGAAAAGAATTAAAAGAGCCTAAAATTAAAAAAACAAAAAGATAAAAAAAATAATAAATTATATTAAATTATATAAAAACTAGAAAAACAAAGCTATGCCTATCCTTTATATAAGGAAAGAATCGAAAGAGGTTTTCAATTCTTATGGATTTTGGAAAAAGGAGACCAAAGGAGAGAGAAAGGGTGAAACATACTCTAAAGGAGATAGAGGATCAACATTAGAAATTATTTGGTAGGTGGTGTCTTCAATTATTTATATATACATGAATTTTGGTATACTAGGATTATATTAAGTATGGGGTGTTGTATATAATCTTTGTTTTAAAACCAAATTAAGAAGGAATATGAACATAATTGATTGTCAAAACATTTAGACTACATTTTTTCCTTCAAATACTGAGTAGTCTAATAAAATATTCAACTTGTTAAATATATATTTTTAGGCATAGACTTTGGGGATTTCTAATCGAATCCTATAGAAACAAAGATTTAGTTTTGTTTTTAGTTGTAATCCCTTAAATACTGATAATAATAGTACATATGTGGGTCAATTATACTCACTTTATTGGATTATATCATGCCAAATTAAAAATACATGAGTCATTGAACCTTCAAAGAAACCTAAAATCTTTGACCATTTACATTAAGTCACAGTTTGATATGGGTGACGTCGAAGATTATAGAGGATTGATTAATCTAAGACAAAAAAAATAACAAATCTTTTGACTAGAATATAGTATAAATGTATCACACCATCCAACTGTATAGGTGTCACAATGACTTAGATCTCTATGCACCACCAAGGCATTAATTTTTATGATGTTGGGTATCTCTTTATTTAGGCATTGAACCATATAAGTTATGAAATATGTTCAATATATCAGGGATCAACATATGTTCTCCTTATCAATGGATTAAAATAATTGAAACCTACATTCAATTATAAATGTGTTGATCTTAATTAAAATTTGTATATATTCTATTGAATTCAAGGCATTGAACTTATTGAAAACACAACAAAAATGTTTAACACTAGCCAACCATCTTGGCATCATGTTTGCAATCTGAGTATAAATATTTTTAGACAAAACACAGATTAATTTTAGTATAATTTGGCTAGCCAAATTTAATTGATATTCATTAGTTGTTGACATATATCCTTCTTAGGTAATGATTGAAAATATGCTAAATATGAGTGTTAGTCTATATTATTTTACCAAGTTTGTGCAAAATAACTGATAACCCTTTAGATCTGTCTAGATCAAGAAAACAAAGTGAGGAATTTTATTTTGAGTTAGGTGTCAAATTACATGAAGTTTAAAATTATATTCAAATTATATTCAAGGCATCAAATTTTTTTCTATCATACAAAAAAATTATACCTAAATCAGTTTTGATCTAATCTTTCTCTCTCGGGAGTTTTATAATAAATTTACACTTGTTTATGGTATGGTAGGGTGGCAAGTAGGTGTCTAAATGTTTTAATATTCTCCTCTCCCAAAAATGATGTATGGATTGACTATCAATAAACAATTATCCATTTAACTAAGTATTAGGGAGTTGGGGTGTAGTCTTATTTCTTTTAATAATGTCCCATGTTATACAGTATAATAAGTACTAACATTTAGAATAGAAAAAGCTATAATTTCATAACTAAGAGTTGTGGTATATCTTCAACTAGGAAGTCAAATACTCTTAATAAATTATAAGCTCTGATTTATATGATATATAAGTCATAATATTACATTGGTATTATGTTATCCATTTATATATGATAGTTATTTATTTGTTAATTATTATAATTATCTTCCTCGTGCCAATACACATAAACATAGGATAATATGATATTTGTGAAATAAATATACATTTTGTATAGAAACAATATGGGAAGAAAACTATAATTGGTTATCCTTATAATGTAATTTTAGGTTTAAATTTTAGTTCAATTAATAAAATAAATTAAATCAGGATTTGATTTATAGTTTTATGAGCTAAGTAGCTGGTAAGTACAAAACTTGTTATTGATAAATGTTAGTATGAGAGTGGCTCAATGGAAATAGATTCTTAGTTATAACTGTAAAGTTAATCCTATCAATGAATAATTAGAAGTAGATGGATTTACATCATTGTATTGTGGAATAAAACTAGAATAACTATTAAAATCCTTAAATATAAAACATGTCAAGTGCAATGTTAAAATTAAGTTATGTCTATTTTACAGGGGTTAGAATTTCTAAAAAGAATAATATTCTCATAATGCATATTAATTGGAAAAATGAGAGAATTTGAATAATAGATTAGCAAAGGGTTACTTATTAAACCCCAAAATAAACCAAACAGATAAACTAGACCTTTTGTGTTTATGAGATAAAGAGGGGTTTTAATTTTCTAGGTAACATTTAAAATGAAAGTTTTCATATACTCTTAGTTTCTTTATGAGTTGAAATTATTAGTTACACTAGACTATGGTAATATGGTTTACCATAGGGTGTAGAGAATTGGAAATCAATTTTATTGCTATAATGTATAGGAAATTGGTATGTTTACCCAAGTGGTATGTTGATGAACATTATTTATAGTATATGATAGAATATAATGAAAGATTCATGCATATGTTAGAAAAAATTAATGTATGTTGTTATAATTCATATATATATATATAATGTCATGTGTTGTATTTGCTATTAGGATGAATGTTATTGAATCTTACAATTGAACTATGTTTGACTAATCTAAATTGTTAATGTGGAGTAAGGAGTGAGATGGACTTCACTAGCTTACTGGCATTGCAATGTTAGATGTAGGCAATCTGATCAAGTAGTGTGCATGAAATTGATAGATCTATAGATCATTTTATAATACTATTTTTAAATCTTTGGCCAAAGTATGTTTAGTGAGACATTATCATTCATGAGTATGATTTACATGTATGTGTGATATCTTGTAATATATCAAGTTTTCTATGATATACTGCATGTTTAGTGAGACATTATCATTCATGAGTATGATTTACATGTATGTGTGATATATTGTAATATATCAAGTTTTCTATGATATACTGCATGTTTAGTTAGTTAGAAATCATACAACACATAGGTACTTTCTAGTCTCTTTGGACTTCCATGCTATCACTATCTACCTATTTGTGAAGGGAGGGCTTATCCCTGATGGGATAGTGTGGGGGATCACTGGTTTATGGTTGGTGTGGAAAAGCACTTGAATGATGCTCTCCCTCCTCATAATACTACTACTTATCGAGATGACACTTGAGATTACCACAGATACTGGAAGTTTAGGAACTGAGCTCTAGGGTAATCGAGTATCTTATTTGTACAATTGTAAAATATTCTATTTAAAATTGAATAAATGTAATTTACCATTGATACACATTGACAATGGTTATTATTTATTAGGCTAAGTTTAAAATGTAATTATTACTTTATTTATTGAGTTGTCATACTTTAATGATTTAGAGATATGTACTTGTATTGTAATATGAACTGTTGTCATAATTATACATGATTACTTTAAGTATCTTGGTTAGACTCTTAGGTTGTAGTCTAATTTTTCATAAGTGTCATTTAATTTTTTTTTGTTTTTTTTTTCTAGTAGATCTTATCATGGATGTTACATGTGGTATTAGAGCTATGGCTTGAACTCTAGAACCCAATGAGTCCACTAGCATTTTCATAAACTTATTTGATAGAAAGAAAGATGGTGAAAGTGAGAGTTTTAGGAGAGGGTCCTTTGAATGATGGTGATAACAACCCTCTTTTTTTATTTTAGCCAATTTGTTGTTGAGCAATCAACAAATATGGACCAAATTATCACAGTCATGAATGAGACTAGAGATTAGATTATAGCTCTAAAGCAGGTGGTTCATGGCCACAAATGAGAAGAATAACATGACAAACTTAAAGAACATCTAGCTAAGTAATATAATCCATAGGTTTTTAGAGCTTAGGTTTCTAAGGAGTTGGCTTAAGATATGAAGAAGGTGAATCTACCTAAGTTTGATAGAACTATTCTAGGTGATGGAGTTGAGGCATGGTTTATAGAGATGGAGAAGTATTTCAAAATTCAAAAATGATCTAAGGTCACCAAGGTGGTATGGGGAGCATACCATTTGGCTGGTGAGGTAGCTACATAGTGGACCAATAAAAGTTATAAATTAATATGAATTTTACCACCACTACTTGGGATCATTTTGTGGTTTTATTTAGATCACGGTGGCTTTCATAGCTATATTTTGATCAGAAGCTTAAAAAAATTTAGAATCTTATGTCAGTAAATGAGTATTGGGAGTATTTCACCAAAATACTAAAGTATATTCCTCAATATTTGGGATATGAGAAAATTTAGATTAGGAAGTTCATCATGGGTTTGAGGCCCCAAACTAGTGGAGAACTAGATGTTCATGGACCTTCCACCATGGACCAAGTTTTTGAAAAGGAGGTCAAATAAGAGTAGAAATTGAAGTCTCTTTTGTAGGCTAAGGATAAATTCAAAATAAGGTTTGAAAATCCTAAATCCAACATCAAAAATAAAATGGAAACAGAAGAGTGGAGACTCCAAGAAATAGTTCAAGAATCAGAATGCTAAGTTCAATAATGGATCAGGCAATAAGTAGGGAAATGAATCCAAGGATGGTTTCATGGGAAACCAATAGAATTTTAGAAAAAGACCACCAAGAGGGTGATTTATTTTTAGAGAGGATAATTATTATTGTGATTATCCTCAATACGAGTTAAAGGGCAAAGGCCTTAATACCCAATAGGGTGGTTTCTAGTAGTGGATTCATGTAGTGATCAATAATCAATAAGATGAGTATCAGGCACTACTTATTGAGCTATCAAGTACTTTATTTGACCATATAATTTCTATTTTGATAGATAAAAGAGCCACTAAATTTTTTATAGATCCTAAGATGCTTAGTAAGTTTTTTAGAAGAGCTAGTGTGATGCAAAATGCATGGTCAGTATAGTACATGAATGATGTAAAGGTCATGGTCGATAGGTGTTTAGTCAAAGTTGAGATTAGGTTACCTAAATTCATAACAATTATGGATTTATATGTAACACTTATAAGATCATATGATGTGATCTTGGAAGTTAACTAGCTTTCAAAACATAAATCTAAAGTTGATTACTACTTGAATAAGGTGGAGTGTCTTGATGATTTTGGGAATCAGACATAAATCCAATGTGAGAAGAGAGAATTTAAGCTTAGGAAAATTTCAGCTATGTAGCTTTAAAAATATAAAGGAAATGGGTGTCAACCATTTATCATCAATATAAATAAAATGGAGGAATCTAAGGAACCATCTCTTGAAGATTACCCATTTCTTAGAGATTATCATGATGCATTTCCAGAAGAGTTGCTAGGTTTGCCTCCTACATGAGAATTTGATTTTTCTATTGATATCATACTTGATTTAGGACCTAAGTATAAGGTACCCTATAGGATGATAACCATAGAATTGGTGGAACTAAAAGCTCAACTTTAGGAGTTATTGGCTAAGGGGTTGATTAGGCCAAGAGTGTCACCATGAGGTGCGCTAGTTGTCTTTGTCAAGAAGAAGAATGGTACCCTTCAACTATGCATTGACTATAGAATGTTGAACAAGAAAAACATCAAAAATAGGTATCTACTACCTCATATAGATGATATTTTTAATCAAATGAGAGGAGAAATAGTATTTTCTAAAATTGATCTTCAATCCAGATACCATCAGTTGAGGATTTGGGATGAGGACATTCTAAAAATAGCATTCAAAACATGATATGAGCACTATGAGTTTACAATGTTACCATTTAGACTAACTAATGCTCCATCAAAATTTATGAATCCCATGAACAATGTATTCAGAGATTATCTCGACCACCTTGTGTTAGTTTTCTTGCATGACATTCTTATGTACTCAAATAATGAAGAAGAGCACATTTAGTATTGGAGTTGGTTTTATAGTGGTTACAAAAGCATAAACTTTATGGGAAGCTATCTAAGTGTGCATTTTTCCAAAAATGGGTATATTATTTAGGACATATCATCTCTACAGATGGTATTTATGTAGATCTAGGGAAGATTAGAGCCATTATGGAATGGCTAGCATTGAAGAATGTGCATGAAGTTTGAAGCTTCATAGGGTTAGAAGGCTATTCCAGGAAGTTCATGCCAAAATTTTCCAAAATATATAACCTAATTACTTCCTTGCATCAAAGAATAATAAGTTTATTTGGTTAAAAAAGTGTGAGTTATCATTCCAAGAGTTGAAAATAAGGCTCACCTCTACACCAGTGTTGAGAGTTCCAGATCTCAATGGTCATTTTTTAGTAGTCACATATACATCAAGAGATGGACTAGGTAGAGTCCTTATGCAAGATAAAGTGGTAGTGGCTTATGAGTCATGAAATATTAAGCCATATGAGGTGAATTACACCCTTCATGATTTGTATCTTGTAGCGATTGTCCATGCTTTGTAAGTATGCTTATTTATTAGGAAAACCTTTTGAGCTCAAGATAGAAAACTTAGGATTCAAGTATATTTTTACCCAACCTAATTTGAATGCACATTATAGGCATTGGTTTTATTTTTTTAATCTAATTATGACTTTGATATCAGTTACATCAAAGGAAAAGAGAATAGAGTAGCTAATGCTCTTAGTCGTAGAAGGTATATTATAGTTATAGCTACTATCAAGAGTACCTTTAGGGATTAGGTGATTGAGTTATATCCAAGAGACAAATTTTATGATCAAGTAAAGAAAGCATTATCAAATAATGCTTAGAATCCTTGGTACAAAGGATTCAGTTTAGATAGTGATGGTCTTTTGCATTAAAATGAATAGATGTATGTCCTAGGTCAAGGGATTCTATGGATCATAGTGCTTAAGGAGTTGTATTATTACCCTTGTTCAAGACATCTAGGTGTAACCAAGCTCATGATAGATTTAAAACCACTATATTTCTAGAAAATAGTCAATAAAGATGTGGTGGATTATTTATCACATTGTTTGGAGTGTCAGCAAGTAAAAGTTGAGCATGTGCATTTGGCTAGATTATTATATCCACATAATATTCCAAAATGGAAATAGAATGTGATTAGTATGAAAATTTTCCAAGGATTACCGATGTCACAAAAAATGAATGATATGATCTTGGTAGTTATTAACAAACTAACCAAGGTAGTTCACTTCATACTAGGCAATTTGATAGGTGATACACCTATCTTTGCAAAGAGATTGGTGAAGGAAGTGTATACGTTGAATGGTTTTCTTGAGAAAATCATTTTGGATTGTGATTAAAATATGACTTTAAGGTTTTAGATGACTCTAAATTCAATTTTGGGGACACAACTTAACTTTAGCATAACTTATCACCCAAAGACTCATAGTCGAATTGAGAGAGTCAATCAGGTGCTTGAGGATCTTCTTCGAATGGATTGCATGGATCAAAATTATAAATGGGAAGATTATCTTCCATTGTTTGGGTTTGTATATAATAGCTCATACTAGTCAGCATTAAAGATAACACCATTTGAGGAACTTTATGGGAGAAAGTGCAAGACACCCATTAGTTAGGACAAGTTAGAGGATAGGATAGTTTTCAGACCTAAGATGCTCTTAGAGATGGAAGAGCAAGTTAGAATGATCAGGTAGAGATTGGTTGTGGCCAATGATAAATAAAAGAGTTATGCATATTTAAGGAGAATATATAGATACTTAAAAGTTGGTGATAAAGGTTTTTTGGGGGTAAAACCACACAAGAACTTGATTAAATTTTGGAAGTCTACAAAATTATCTCAGATATGTGAGACCCCTCGAGGTGTTAGATGTGTTCAATATTGTTACATATAGGATTGCGTTGCCACCATCCTTAGCTCTTTTACATAATGTCTTCCATATATTATATACAAAGAAATATATAGCTAATCTTATGTATGTGTTGGATTAGAATGCTTTGTAGGTTCTAGATCCCGATGTGGTCATAGTGGAAGCAATCAGGGAATTGACACACATAAACTTCATTTGCATAATAGAGATGTCATAGTGCAAGGTCCAGTTGGATCAATACTTTGAGGATAGTGCTACATGGGAGGACTATGATGAGTTCTTCAAGAGATTTCCACATGTATTTGCTTGATTAGATACTATTATGTTATTTCATTTTAATTGAAAAATATTTTATTTTAGATCATATGTTTGAATAACAATCATCTAGGATGATGACTAGCTTTAAGGGGAAGGATGTTACATCATGATTCCTTGCTAATCTAACTATTTGACTATTTATAGATAATTATGGTAGTTACATATGATATTGACTATATTTTTATAATTAAGATTGAGATTATGCTATTATAGGATATTAGTATATTGGTTAATTAGATGATAATTCATGATTACTTAGTATGAGCTAGTTTATGTATGCATTTACATTTTTAAGCATATTAATGAATTGTTATAGTATATATTATTGATTATAATTATCATGTGATATGACCTAACCACCTATGTGTTGTGATATGGATGTAGGAGAAATTTTCCCTCGAATATACCAGAGGGAGAGCATCATCGAAGAGGGTAGTGTAGATGGATATATCACTGGTCGATAGAGTGATAGTGAAACCCTATGCATACCATGATAATTAGCCATGTTAGAATGCATTTAAAAATGATTATTTAAATTAATTATTTATATGGTTGCTTGAGTATGAATAAAACTATAGGAATAAAAATCCCTTATGTTGTTAGCCTAGTATGTCATTATTATTTTAGAGGCAAAATTAATTAAGGTAAAATTTAAATTTGGATTATTATTTATCATTTTTCCATTAAATTGCTAAAAAATGATTAAATGTCAAATAGGCTAAATATGAAATTTTAATTTCATATTAAACTATAAAAGAGAATTATTTTTTTTAGAAAAAAGAGAAAAAGAGGAAAAATATTTAAAATAGAAAAAGAGGAAAAACATTAAAAATAAAAAAATAAATTAAAATTTAGGAAAAAAAAAGAAAATAATTAAAAGAGACTAAAATTAACAAAAACAAAAGGATAATAAAATAAAATAAAATTTGGAAAAACAAAGCTACAACTATCCTTTATATAAGGAAATAATTGAAGGAGGTTTTCAATTCTTATGCATTTTGGAAAAACAAACTAGAGGAGAGAGAAAGGGTGCAACATAATCTAAAAGAGATAGAAGATTAATAGTGGAAATTATCTGATAGGTGATGTCTTCAATTATTTATATATACATGAATTTTGGTATACTAGGATTATATTATGGGGTGTTGTGTATAATATTTGTTTTAAAACCAAATTATGAAGGTAGATGAACATAGTTGATTGTTAAAACATTTAGATTGTATGGTTTACTTCATATAATAAGTATTATAATAAAACCTTCAACCTATTAAATATATATTTTTAGGCATAGACTCCAGGGATTTCCAATCGAATCCTATAGAAACAAGGACTTAGTTTTGTTTTTAGTTGTAATCCCTTAAATACTACTGATATTGGTACATATATGGGTCAATTATACTCACTTTATTAACTTAAATCCTACTAGATTGTAAATCCCTTAGTTGATGAACCTTTAAGGAAAACTAAAATATTTTACCATTTACATTAAGCCACAGTTTGATATGGGTGGTGTCGAAGATTATAGAGGGTTGATTAATCCAAGATAAAAAAATAATAGCAAATATTTTGACTAGAACACGGTAGAAATATATCATTCTAGCCAGCCATATATGCATCACAATGACTTATATATTTATACATCACTAAGGAATCAATCTATATGATGTTGGGTATCTCTTTAATTAGGCGTCGAACCATATAAGTTAGGAAATATGTTCAAGATATAATAAATTGACATATGTTCTCCTTATCAATGGCTTAAAATAATTGAAACTACATTCAATTCTAAATGTTTTGATCTTAATTAAAATTTGTATATATTCTAGCTAATTCAAGGCATCAAACTTATTGAAAACATAGTATAAATGTTTAACACTAGCCAACCATCCAGGCATCAAGTCTGAAATCTGAGTATAAATAGTTTTGGATAAAACATAGATTAATTGTAGTATAATTTGGTTGGTTGAATTTATTTGATATTCATTAGGCATCGACCTATATCCTTCTTAGGTAATGATTGAAACTTTTTTGAATAGAAGCATCAACCTATATTGTTTTACCAAGTTTATGAAAAATAATTGATAGCCCTTTAGATCCATGCTAGACCAAGAAAATGAGGCATTTTATTTTGACTTAGGCATCGAATTAAATAAAGTTTAAAAATATGTTCAAATGATCTTCAAGGCATCAAAATTTTTTCCAACATATAAAAAATTTATATTTGAGTTAGTTTTGATATGATCTCTCTCTCAAGATTTTTATAATAAATTTACACCTACTTATGGTATGTTAGGGTGGCAATTAGGTATCTAAATTTCTTAATATTTTCCTCTCCCAAAAGCATTATATGGATTGACTAGCAATAAACAATTATCCATTTAATTGAGTATTGGGGAGTTGGGGTGTAGTCTTATTTCTTTTTAAAACATCCCATGTAGTATGGTATAATAAGTACTAACATTTAGAATGGTAAAAGCTATAATTTCATAACTAAGATTTGTGGTATATCTTCAACTAGGAAGTTGAATTCTCTTAATAAATTATAATCTCTGATAGTTGGCCACTCTACATTTAGAATCCAAACCTCATCAATGGTACCAATGGATGATGAGTGACAAGCAAGGGTAGAGGATTAGTTGGAAAGAATTTATTAATGAATTAACAACCCATTATGAGCAACCATGGAAATTGACAAATTTGAAACAAATAGGATTTGTAGTTGAAGTTGAATAGAATGTTGAACATATGAGATTAGCAATACAGAGTTAGGATGTGACACTTGGACTTAATGACTGAATTAAGCACGGTGTTCTTTTATGGGAACCTTGTACAATTAGGAAAGATATGCATCAAGCAGTACACATTGAACAATGAGATGCTTCCACTAGGAGATTCACACAAGGTAAAACTACAAGATAAAGAGAGAGAAACGTGACTATTAATGTTGACATAAATGTGGCAAATGCTTTTAACCCAAGGTAAATTTCTAAGGTTTCTCCTCAATAGGAGGCAAAGAAAAGAGAAAAAACTCTGTGTTCGCATTGTGATAACAAATGGTCTAGAGGTCATAAGTGTGCCAATGGAAAGAAAAGACTAATGATTATTGAGAATGAGGTTTTGGAAGAGGAAGAAGTAGCTATGGAGAAAGTAGTTGTAGAGCATGAGCATGTGAATTCTAAGGAGGAAGAGAGCCTTACTATTTCTCTACATCTTTTGAATGGATAAACCCACCATAAACATTCAAAGTGGTTGGTTATATCATGAAAAGGAAGGTGAAGGTTTTTGTTGATATAGGTAGTGCACACATTCTCATTCATAGGGGATTAGCTAATGAGCTCAATTGCTGTTTGTATCTAGTCTCTAATTTTCAAGTCATGATAGCTGATGGGAAGCAACTATCTTGTGGTGGTAAATGTTATCGTACAAACTCTCAATGGGAGACTATAAGTTATACTATTACATTGGTATTATGTTATCCACTTATATATGATAATTTTTGATTTGTTAATAATAATAATAATAATTATCTTCCTCATGCCAATACACATAATCATAAGATAATATGATATTTATGGAATAAATATACTTTTTGTATAGAAAAGATATGGGAAGAAAAATATAATTTATTATCCTGTAACAAAATTTCAGGTATAAATTTTAGTTCAATTAATAAAATAAATTAAATCAGGATTTGATTTATAGTTTTATGAGCTAAGTATCTAGTAAGTACAAAACTTGTTATTGATAAATGCTAGTAGGGGAGTAGCTCAATGGAACTAGATTTTTAGTTATAAATGTAAAGTTGATCCTATCAATGAGGAATTAGAATTGAATGGATCCACCTTGTTGTCTCGTGGAATAAAACTAGAGGAACTATTAAACTCCTTAAATATAGAACATGTCAAGTGGAACGTTAAAATTAAGTTATGTTTATTTTACATGGGGTTATAATTTATAAAAATTAAATATTCTTGAAAGGCATATTAATTGGAAAAATGAGAGAATTTAAATAATAAAGTAGCAAAGGCTTGATTATTAAACCCCAACGTAAAACAAATACATAAACTATACATTTTTGTGTTTACGATATTTTCTAGTTAACATTTGAAATGAATGTTTCCATATAATCTTAATTTCTTTATGAGTTAAAATTATTAGTTACAATAAATTGTGGTAATATGGTTGCCATAGGGTGTAGATAATTGGAAATCAATTTTGTTGTTATAATGTATAGTAAATTGGTATGTTTAGCTGAGTGGTATGTTGATGAACATTATTTATAATATGGGATAGAATATCATGAAATATTAATGTATATATTAGATGGAGTTAATGTATTTTTTTATCATTCCTATATATAGCATGTTGTGTGTTACATTTTCTAATAGGATAAATGTTATTTAATCTTGCAATTGAATTGTGTTTGAAAAATCTACATTATTAATGCAAAGTAAGGAGTGAGATGAACTTCGCTAGCTTACTGGCATTGCAATGTTAGATGAAGGTAATCTGATCAAGTGGTGTGCATGAAATTAATAAATCTATAGATAATTTTATATTACTATTCATAAAGCTTTGTCCAAAGTATGTTTAGTAAGACATTATCATTCATGAATATGATTTACATGTATGTGTGATATCTTTCAATAGATCGAGTTTTCTATGATACATTGCATGTTTAGTTAGTTAGAAATCATACAACACACAAGTACTTTCTAGTCTCTCTAGATTCTTGCACCATCACTATCTACCCATTCATGAAGGGAGGATCATTCCCTGATGGGATAGTGTGGGGATCATTAGTTTGTTGTTGGTGTGAAAAAGCACTTAGATGATGCTCTCCCTCCCCACAATAGTACTAATTTTTGAGATGACACTTGAGATTTCCACATATAATTGAAGTTTAGGAACTGAGCTTCGAGGTAGCTCAGTATCTTATTTATATAATTGCAAAGTATTATATTTAAAATTGAAGAAATGTAATTTACCATTGATACACATTGACACTGGTTATTATGTATTTAGTTAAGTTTAAAATTTAATTATTACTTTCTTTATTGAGTTGTCATACTCTCATGATTTAGAGATATGTACTTGTATTGTAATATGAACTGTTATCATAATTTTACATGACTAATTTAATTATCTTGGTTAGAATCTCAGGTTTTAGTCTACTTTTACATATGCATTATTTAAAAAAAAAACATTTACATTTTTCTAGTAGATCCTAGCGTGGATGTTATAATAAGAGCATACATCACATGAACACATCATATATGTGGGAAACCATCTTGGGGGATAAAATCCACTGAAACATGTAAGATGGACTACAGTCTTATGAAACACTATCCAACATTTAGATTAGCACCAACTAATCAAGGAACACCTATCCCTTAGTTTAATGAGACACCAATCCGGTAAGGAGATACTTCCCCTATCAAGTTGAGAACCCACTAAAAACTAAAAATTTAGAAATATTTACCTTGTAAGGAGGAACCAATGCACTAAGAAACCAAGAACTTACTTAGCTACCTTAAATAGATCACCTTAAAGACCTGTTTCTACTCTTCAACTGATGGTGATCACCTTTGTTTTCACTCTTGTCTTTTAAACTACCTCTTCTAGGCTCATTAGGTCCAATGAACTATATGTCTCGCATCAACTTAATCAGACAAGACTGACTTATCCTCTTCACTCTCTGATGGTCCTCACTAAACTATACCTATCTTTAAAAGTTTCTCTACTTCACTTGAATCTCCACACTCACAACAAACATAACTTGTGTAAATAGACCTTGTACTTATACCACTTTCTTTATTTAAATCATCTTGGTCAGCCAAGATACTTTAAATTTTTTAACCTGACTTAAAATAGGTACATTCACATGTTACATGTGAAAACCAAACTCTTCATAGGTCAGTCATTACCTCATTAGACCCAAAACCTCATTAGGTCAAGGTGAGACCTAAAAAGATTAGGCCTATGTTACATGTGAGACTAATTAGACCACTTACATCCTTTACCAATGCTTCAAACACATCAAACCTATTTTTAATAGTTCCTTACTCCCATATGGTTTTATACCATCTGGAATGCTAACTCAACACTTGAACCTACTAAATAGGTCACCTTTCCCTTTAGGCCTTTACATAGAAAACATAGTGTCAAACTTTTGAAGCAAACACTCAAGTCTCTCTCTCTCTCTCTCTCTCTCTCTCTCTCTCTCTCTCTCTCTCTCTCTCTCTCTCTCTCTCTCTCTCTCTCTCTCTCTCTCTCTCTCTCTCTCTCTCTCTCTCTCACACACACACACACACACACACACACACACACACACAAAATTATATCACATGGGTGTATCAGTTAGGACCTCTTAAACACCTCAATGTGCTTTAGAAACTTCAACACAAACTCTAAGAAGCTAAATCAATTCTCTCAAAATGACCACTCAGACTGGTCATATACAATCAAAATATAGTCAAGCTATTTTTATTTTCCATATCTAATTATGGGAATATCATGTCAATAAATGCCTTCTCATAATCCATAGATACTTATAGAGCATCTCCATATTTACTTTCTTCTTTCACTCTACTCATAACACCTTCAAATTACCTCTATAGGATGGTCACTCAATCTACAAGTTCATTCAAGAAACACAATCAACTTCTAAGTAATTGTTCAAACTAAAGATAAATTGGCAAAACATCCAAAATCCACATAAATAGTCTTCATGGAGTATAAAACACTATCTAATAGTTAGATCATCTTAAAACATTAAAATACTATAAATAACATCTCAATTATCTTTCTTGGGTCTCTTGCAAAACATGGTCAAACATATAGTCAAATTTGGAGCTCAATATCTTTGACTGTATATAGTCCAATTTGGAGCTTAATATATTTGATTTTATAAACATTCAAATCTTATAACTAGATTCTTTGGATTTGCCTTGAAGCCCTTTATAAATTTCCTTTTTACTACATAAATAAATTTATCTTGAATCAAAAGATATAGCTCAAAAACTAAGCATTAGTTTTCCTTTATTAATTTGAATATTTGAATTGCAATGGTCACTATTCAGACACTAAACAACAATAACCTTAACCTTATCTCATACTTCCTAGAAAATATGGAAAAATAAACATCATTGATCTCCTTTGAGTAGCTTGATCCTTATCTTGCAACACTCACCATTGATCTTAGATCAGAGTTCCTATGATTATGCCACTTGGTAGCTCTATGTGACTTCTACACATTTGACTCTTTGACTTGACCCACACCATCTATCTCTATTTGTATGAACACTTATGAACCATTTATATTTTTTCAACTCAACAAGATAGTGGAACTTGTCACTAACACATAAAATCTTAGACTCTTTGACATTTTGACTAAATATGCACCATTAGATTAATATCCGGATGATGAACACTCACTATTAGATCAAAAAACTAGTCACCATAGACTTTAAAGTAGTTAATCTTGATGGTCTTTGGCCCATCACACTCTATAAGATCAACTTTGAAGGTTTATAACTTGAGCTAGAAAACACTTCAAGACTCCAAATTTTTAGGGTACCTTCTTAGCACTATAGATAATTTCTCCATGAAATACTTTGGCCGTAGTTGACTTTATGAGTACCTAAAATAAATACACAAACTTTTTGTTCATTTATATCTACATGATGTGCAATGATAGATTGGCTTCTCTTAAGCTATAAGATGCATGTTTCTCATTCCAAATTATCATGTGGCATACCATAACTTCACCAAAACATCTATGGATACCTCACAACTTCTTTGTCCTTATAGACCTATAAATGTGTCATATATTCTCCAAGCTATCAAACATAAATTATTTGTCATTAATGCACTAGTGTCTCATGTTTTATTTAACATTAATGAAAACCTAACATCAATGACCATGCTTAATAGATGCAACTAAATTTATCAACAGGTTCATATAGTGTTTAAGAAACACTTTTCATTTTTAAATTCCAAGAATCCATTGCATGAGTTGTTGGTTATGATAATCCTGTTATCCTTGGTGGAATAGAGGAAGAATAGGTTGAATGTTTCACAAATTTATACTAGTTGGTGTTTTGGAGCCACTGTCTTGATAGTTAATCTTTGATTTTCAAGATGATCTATGCTATTTAAAGTGAATTATGCTCAAAATTAATTCTAAATCTAAACTAAGATGAATATTCATAATGAAATAGATCTAAGGTGAATTGATAAAAAAGGATTAAAAATAAGGGCAGGGTAGAAAAGAGAGATGTTGTTGATCTTTATTTCAAACATTATGACAATGTTCTAATTTCAAGACAAACATCTGAGGAAAGTATGAAAAGATGCAAATAAGAATAAGGTCTACTTTAATAATTTTACCCTTGTGATAAAATAACATTAGCCTAGATGTAAGAAGAGAAAATAAAGTGAAGGAAACCTAAGAAATTTTAACTAATCTAGCATTGGCCTAAATTATCAACTTTGCATTAACAAATGCACATTTAGAATTCATAAGAACAATTCAAATTTGAAGATGAGACCATAAAAATGAGAGATAAATCATGATAACAATTCACACAAGAATATGTAGATAAAATTTATAGAATTCCTTATATTAATTTTCTCAAAAATTATAAATAGTTTTTTGGTTCCAAAGACTCTCTCCCTTTACAATTGGAAATACCTCTTTATATAGACCTTTCATGGGGTATGTCAGTTAGTCATGTCAAAATTTAAGTATATTTATCCTTTTACAATCTTTTAATAACCCTATAGACATTCTAAATGACTAACCTACAAGCAATGTGCTTTACAACTTGCACATGCCTTTAGAAAATAAATATCTCTTAAAAGTATACAACCTCAATTATAAAAAGAATATTCCTTTTTTGACTAACTTGAAAACCCTTTGGATGATGTATTATTATACATTACCTAAAATATATTCATGTTGGAGAGTTGTCAATGATGTTATAGTGATGTCATGGAGGTGTCTAGGTGAGCGGATAAAGTGCCTTGATAGTCTAAATGATAATGACAAAGTGTGTAATGTGCTTATCCTAATATGATTGAAGAATGCTTGGTTGATCTTCAATAAGTCCCTAATATGTTTTTCTTTCTTTAATTTATTACTTTTATGTGTGGATTTCATTTGGTTGATCATTATTATCATTTAGACATTTTGGGTCTAGTGGCAGAAAATCTGAATAGGCAATTTGATGACATCACCATTGCCACATGTGGATGAGTCAAGGGGAATTGTTCATATGGTTTGATCACATTATTCCTTATTTAGTTAGTGATAATTTTTATATCATGTTCTGAAATGATTAAAAATATATGCAAGTGCAAAGTTGGCCTCCCAAATAGTTTGATAGTGTTTTCCCATAATTAGCCATATTTGTAATAAGGCAAGAAGAGCCAAGTAAGCATATTCATGAAGTTATATATCACATGTTTATAAATTTTAGGAGAATTTAATCATATGGTTTTGTTAAATTTTATTCCTATTTTGTTTTTGATAACTTTCAAGCCAAGCACTGAAGCGTGTCAACACATATCCATGTGCAAAGTTATCCTTCCAAGCAATTCTTGACATAGTTGTCTCTTTGAATAGATAAATCTAAGAAGGAATTTTAATGCAATTATATCTCATTAATATGATGGTTACATGATTATATTTACACATTTTTTTATTCTCCTATGTGAGGAGATCATATGGTCCAAATTTGAGAACATGAGAATGAGTGAAGCAAAAGATATGACTGTGTAAAATCGGCCTTCCAAACAGATAAGCCAGGTTCCCATACTTAGTCAAAATTGTATAAGTTAAAGTTTGAGAAAAATCAATAGATTGAATTTATATAATAATTTAGGAATTTATGAGATCATACCAAGTGTTCAATGTTTAACATTTAGTATAGATAAAGATCGAGCTTCTTCCAAGGATCAACGGTGAGCGGGTGATTATACAGATAGAGATCAATGGTGCACATTAAAGTCAAGAGGTCAAAGTGATATTTTTAAAAAATAAATAAAGATAGGATAAATTTGGATAATATATATAGTTAATTTCTAATTTGATCAGTGAGACCATGATATGTGAGCATAGTGTTTGATGTTTAACTGTGAGCGTTTGCATTTGAATATTTGAATTTAACAAAAGAATGGCCATTGTCTAATTTTTAGTCCATATATTTTGATATATGTAGAATTTTCTCATGTTTTAAAAAGATAAGTTGTATAATATTATAAGGTCAATTTATAAATATGAATTTAAATGTCTAATTGTTAGTATAATCAAATTTATTGAGCTCTAAAGTTGACTGAGTGTTTGACTGTGTTTTACAAGTGACCCAAGAAGTATAATCAATTTTATTTTGATATTGTTTCAACATATCATGATGAATTATCTATTGGGGAGTGTTTTAGACTCCATGAGGATGATCTATTTGAATTATTAAGGTTTTAAAAATCATATATAACATGAATAAAGGTTTATAAGTTGACTATGTATTTGTTCATAGTGACTATGTACACAAAATGTTGTTTGACTGATTTGTGTTTAAGCATAAGAGTATTGTGATGGTTTTTGACACCTAAGGATGACCTATAGATCATATTTAATGGTTCCATGAATTTTTAAGTGGTCTTGTGTTATTTTTTTGTTTGATTAAGTGATAAATGAGTGAATAGGTCCTCATAAAACCTATAAGAGCTACAAGGGCCTAATTGAAAGGTGTAGCTACTTACGGGTGACCCATAGATGTTATGGCTAACCTATGAAGATTGTATTGAGCCATGTATTTTTATTATATATGATTTAATGGTTAATGCATGCCCAATAGCTGACCAAGATGTTGATAATCATGATAGCTCTATAAATGGTGAAACCAAATGTGTTGGTTTCTAAACTTGGTAAGGCTGGTAAATTTTAGAGCATAGTCATGTGAAGTGAAGGAAAGGGTGGGTACCCTAAAGATGAGTTGAAGAACACAATATATTTATAATTATTTTTATGATATATAGGTCATGATTATGTTGGCATAATAGTACTATTGCTATTTGAGTATGAGCGAAGGTGAAAAGTGATAATAAGAGGTCCATCATTAGGTGTTGAAGATGTGAGTTTAAAGGTGTAATGTGTTCATATGGTTTGTTGTGGTATCTCATAATATAAGGGGGTTGTAGCCTCCTTTTAAGGTAAAACTTACTAAAGGTCTAGTTTTTGTTCTATCTCAGCTAGATAGGTATGGTATCACCTTGTGGGATTGTCGTCTCACTAAATAAGGGATGGCAGTTATTTGATGGGTTGTAGCTAGTCTAAATTGGTTCTTGTTATTATAAGATAGTATTCTAACTATAATTTATAGTGATTTTTATTCACCAAAAGGGTTTCCCACATATGTCATGTGTTATGTGATTGATCTTGCATTGTCTCTCTTGCTCATTATTATGAATGATGTGTATCTTTCATGAATGCTTATGTTAATTGATTAAGAACTTGAAAGTGTTTAAAATTAAAGTTGGATTATTTGGTCTCAGTGATTGTACCTCTAATAATTGGTATTATATCAGGTCCTTTAGTAAAGTCTTAACATCTTAAAGGTGATATAAGGTACAATATGGGTAGTCATCAATGAGGTTTCTCTTCTAAGCAAGCATCGATGTTTAATAGATCTAATTATGATTTTTAGAGTGAAAGGATGAGGACATACATTATGTCCATAGGGTTTGATCTATGACAATCTATTATGGATGATTATGTTGCTCCTACTACTCCTCCATCTAGTCTTATAGACAAGAAAATGCTTGAGAATAATTCTAAGGCAATGAATGCCATCACTTGTGGGCTTACAGAGACTAGGTTCATCAAAGTCATCCATTATAAATTTTATAAAGAGATATGGGATAAAATTTAGATAATTTATGAAGGAGATTTAAAGGTTAAGTTTGCTAAGTTATAGACTCATAGAAGGCAATTTAGAAGCCTCAAGATGAAGGAAGAAGATTTAATGGCATCCTTTCTATAGAGAATTGATGAAATTGTGAACATCATCAGAGGTCTTAGAGAGAATTTTGAAGAGGATACTATAGTTCAAAATTTATTAAGGTCTTTATCTCTCAATTTTGATCCAAAGGTATCTGCTATAGAAGAAAGTCATGATCTTACTCAATTAGAGATGGATTAGTTACATGACACCCTTATGGCATATGAGATGAGAGTAAATGATGGTGTATCGTCAAAGAAGGAAGAAACATTCAAGAAATAGATGAAGTCTAAGAAGAAGTTCCAAGGTAATAAACCCAAAGAGGATGATATAGCTGATATTGATGAGGATGAAATAATTTCTTTGATTACCAAGAAATTGAACACAGGCTGAAGGAAGTATAAGGGTAAACTACCCTTCAAATATTTCAACTATGAAGAGATAGGACATTTTTCTTAAAAGTCCCTCATAAGATGAGAAGAATGGTGATGAAGAGCATGGTGAAGGATAATATGAATATAAGAGTACATACACAAATAAAATATTTAGAAAGTATAACAACAAGAAGAAGTCCTTCAAGAATAAGAAGAGTCTATACATCAAAGAAGATTGCAGGTCATCAGATGAGAGTGAAGATAGTGACTCAAAATATGATCATGGAGATGATGGTCCCATTAAAGTTGAATCCCTATTCATGGTTGAGGAAGTAAGTTTCTCACATTAGAAGGTGTTTATTTGGAGTGATTCAAATTATGATGAAGATAAGGTGGACTGTGAGACTATATTAATGAATTCCAATGAAGAATCAAAGATTGAGAATAAGATCAATAAGAAGATGAAATCTAAACTCAAGGACTAGGAGGATAAATTTAGTGTGTTTGAGGTAATATTGTTTGAATACTCTAGAGAGCATGAATATGTTGTCATGTTTCTTAATTCTAATTTAGAATCTATGTCTGTAAGTTTAAGAGCCAAAGAATAAGAATGCTCAAGGTATGTTTCTAAAAATAAGTTTTTGAGATCTAAGTTAGAGAACACATATAGTAAGGTGAAGACATTTTTGAGATTTAGAAAGAGCTCATGTGATCTAGATAATATTCTGAGTGATCAAAAGCATGCTAGTGATGTAATTGGTCTTGGATATGAAAAACAAAAAAATGTAATTGAAGACAAAATGAAGACTAATGTGAACTAGGACAATCATAATTTGAATACAAATCATTAGACAAGGAATGTAAGTGTTGGTAAAATGAAGACAAATAAAATAAAATAGCCAAATGCCATGAGTTATGTAAGTTTTAATGGTTATTGTTTAACATGTAATCAATTTGGACATAAAGCTAGAGAATGTAAGAGACCTGTTAAAAATGAATTTGCATGGAACTATGATGGGAGTCATCAGTCAAAAGGTGTGATTAGAGCTAAGTTATTTAATTGTCATGACATAAGACATTAAAAATTTATGTATAAATAAAGTAAGGAAAGATAAATTTCTTGCAAAAGGCATAGTGTGCTTCAAGTGTCAATAGATAGGTCACATTCCTAGATTCTACAAAAAAATACTATCAAGTCTAAATGAGTTCTATCAAGCTCATAGAGTGCAAGGAATAAGGAATGTTAACACATGTAATCCAAAGGTGATAAGTGTGAGTCATGATGAGTCTATAGGTCTACGTAATCTATTTCTTATGATAGAGAAAGATACAAAAGCTAAAGAGTTTCAATAGGTATAATTATCTACTCATGTTGAGAATGAAGAGATCAAGCTCAAGGAGAAGACCAATTTACTGGTTAAGACTAGTTCTGAGGTGTGTATGGATCTAAGTGAATATCCTACTATTATTGAGCATATATCATGAAAAGAACATCATTTATCTATGCCTAGTGATGAGGTTCCAAAATTTAAGGTGGATTCTTTAGATGAAAATTTATGTCATAAATCTTTGTTGTCTCCATGTATTGTCAATTCAATCTATGAAGAGGAGAATTTTGTGGTGGTTGAGCATGTTACTTCTATTAAGCCTAAGAAGAAGAAGAACTAAAAGTATCAAATGACCAAGAAGGAGAAATAATATGAGGAGTTGTGGTAAAATCTTGGTTTGACATTGTTCTAGGACATTATGAAGTATGGTATCTCTACCTATGCTTCATAGGAGACATCTTTTCCTGTGGAGAAGCAAGTTTGTGTGTTCAAGATGATAATTACAATTCGAGAAGGTCTTTGGTTATGGGGGAACAATAAGATCATGAGATTGTTATAGAGATTTGTGAAGTAGATATAATATATAATTAGAATGGGTATTTCTAGATGGCATATTGAGTTTAATGCAATGTCAAGAAGTGTTTGGTGCTCAAAAAGGTTTGTTCACTTCTTTGTGATATGCTCTAGGTGTTTTTATGGTCTAAAGGTATATTGAAGGCAAATTGAATATTTTTTATTGATCTTAGTTTTATTAGTTTGTTTCTTAAGAGAAAGTAGATCTAAAATGTATTATAGGAAGTCAAGGCTCCCAAAGGTATGGAGGATCAATTTTTGGTCTAGAAATGTGTGATGGTTGTCTCTAGATGTGAAATAAGTTTTAGAGGAGGACGTTGAATAGAATGAGGCTTTTTGAATCTATGTGTTTAGAGTTTCTAAGGTTTTGGGCCATGTTAGAAAATTGGTTTATTAAAGCTTCACAAATATTTGAAGGTTTTTGGTTCTCAAATTATTCCAGTTTTTGTCAATATGGAGAGCTAATTAGATAGTAGTCTTGTGAACGAAGTATGTTGCATAAGATGACCTAGGTGATTAAAATTAATTTAATTGAGGGGGAAAATTAGAGTGCTCTAGATATAAATTTTCAGGTCTTGAAGTTGTGTCTATAAAATGTTGTCAGCTCTACAAGTTTTAGGTAGGGCTATAAGGAGACTAGACAGGCCTAATATGGAGAAGATTGTTTCTTTGCTCAGTTTATTCAAAAGAGAAAGGTATGTTTTTTTCATGGAGATTTTTCAAGTTAGTTGAGAGAATGTTTCATATTTGGTGAGTGGCATGAAGATCTATTGATTGTCCTTGAGGTGGTTTGTAAGAGAAGGCTAGTGAGCCTGTGAGGTGGTCCTTCTTGGTGTATGAAGATATGAAAATGATCAAGATATGAAATGGCTTAGAGATATTAGGAGGATTCCCTCTTAGATTATTCTTGGTGATTTATATCAAATTCCAATGGTTTTTTTTGTTATTTCTTCATTTTTGTAGTGTTTGGTTGAAGAGAGTGTTGGCATGGAGCAAGAAGAGATTTGTCAAGGAAAGAAGAGGTAGGATCAAAGTAAGGGGGAGTTTGTATCATATTTATAAGATGGTCCTCTCCTATTGGTATTATTTTTATGTCCTTAGTATTGGATTGTGCCCACTTTCTCATTGTGTCAAAGGGGGAGAAAGTTCTTATTTTGAGTATGCTTGAAGAGAGAGAAGAAAGGTGAGCTATATTTTACTATACAATGATTGTTGAAATCAATGGAAAAGGGGGAGATTGTTAGATAATTGTCAATGATATTATAATGATGTCATAAAGGTGTCTAGGTGAATGGATGAAGTGCCTTGATAGTCTAAATGATAATGACAAAGTGTGAAATGTTCTCATCCTAATATGCTTGAAGAAGGCTTGGTTGATCTTCAGAGTTTGCATGATTAGAAATGTTTATCGATGAGTATGGTAATTTGAGTATGTGAAAGAGGTCCATAATATTTTTTTTTATGATTTAGGTGCTTTTTTTTATATGATTATGTATCATTATTGTCATCTAGACATTTTGGGTCCAGTGGTATAAAATCTGAGTAGGCAATTTGATGACATCACTATTGCCACATGTCGATGAGTCTAGGGGAGTTGGTCATATGGTTGTGGTCACAATAGTCCCTAGTTAGTTTGTGATAAATTTAAGATCATGCACCAAAGTGCATAAAAATATATGCAAGTGCAAATTTAGGTTCCCAAGTAGTTTAACAGTGTTTTCCCATAGTCAAATTTGCAGTGAGGCAAGAAGAGTTGAGTAAGCATATGGATGAAGTTATATCTTGCACATGTTGATGTTTTATGATAATTTGATCATATGGGGTTTTTTTTTTTTTTTTTTTCCTAGTTGATTTTTACTAACTTTTAGGTCATGTTTTGAAGTGTATCAAAAGATATGTATGTGTAAAGTTGGCCTTTTAGGCATTTCTTGACATAATTAACTCTATGAACAGATAAATCCAAGGAGGCATTTTAATGTCATTATATCTCACATGTGTGAGGTTTTAAGAGAATATTGACACATGGTTTTATTATACTATGTGAGATCATATGGTTGAAACTTGAGAACATTAAAGTGAGTGAAGCAAAAGATATGACTATGCAAAGTTGGCCTTCTAGGCAGATAAGCAAGGTTCCCATACTTAGTCAAATTTTAATAAGTTAAAGTTAAAGTAACATTGATGGAGATAATTGATCCAAAAAGTAAATAATAAATGAGATGGTACCAAGTGTTCATTGTTTAACATTAAGCAGAGATAAAGATCAAGCTTCTTCCAAAGATCAACGATGAGTAGGTGATCGTACAGATAGAGATCAATAATGCACTTTAAAGTCAAGAGGTCAAAGTGATAGTTCTCTAGCATAGTTAAATCTAGGATAATTTTGGATAACATAAAAAATGTGTGTTTAATTTGATCAATGAGGACATGAGATGTGAGCATAGTGTTTAAAGTTGAACTGTGACTGTTTGCATTTGAATATTAGAATTTAACAAAGGAATGAATAATGTTTGTTTTTTGGGCCATATCTTTCGATCTATGTAGAACTTCCTCATGGTGTAAAAATATACGTTGTAGAGGATTCCAAGTCTCATCTATAAATATTAATTTTAAGGTATAATTATTAGTATAGTAAAAGTTATTAAGCTCCAAATTTGACTTAGTGTTTGACTATGTTTTACAAGTGACCTGAGAAGTATAATTAAGCTTGTTTTTATATTGTTTTGATATCTCATGATGAGTTAGATATAGGGGAGTGTTTTATAATCCATGAGGATTCCATATGTGAATTAACAAGGTTTGACCAATTATATGCAACATGAACAAAGGTTTATAAGTTGATAATGTATTTGTTCATGGTGAATGTGTTCATAAATTGTTATTTGAGAGATTTGTGCTTAAGCATAAGGGCTTTGTGATGGTTTTTAGAAATTAAGGAAGACCTATAGATCATATGGAATGGGTCCATACATTTATAAGTGGTTATGTGTTCTTTTTTTGTTTGATTAAGTGCTAAATGGGTGAATAAGTCTCCATGAGACCTATAAGAGCTACACGGGCCTAATTAAAAGGTGAAGTTTCTTAAAGGTGGCCCGTATATGATATGGCCAACCTATGAAGATTGTATTAAGTTATGTATTCATATGATATATTCCTTAAGGGTTAAGGTATGCCTAATAGCCAACCAAGATGTTGATAATCATTATATCTCTACAAATGGTGAAACTAAATGTTTTGGTTTCTAGACTTAGTGAGAGACTTATGAGTGAAATGTGTATTTGAGAGAATAGTGTTATGAATAAAAGGAAAGGGTTGGTACCCTATAGATGGGTTGAATATCATAATAGATTGATAAATGTTTTTATGACTTGTAGTTCATAATTATGTTATCATAATAGTTCTCTTGTTGTTTGAGTATGAGCAAAGGTGAAGAGTGATAATCAGAGGTCTATCATTAGGTGTTGAAAACACTAGTTCAAAGGTGGAATATGTTCATAGGTGTTGTTGTGGTATCTAAACATATAAGGGGGTTACAACCTCATTTCAAGGTGAAACTTTCTAAAGGTCTAGTTGTTGTTATAGCTCAACTAGACAAGTGTGGTACCACCTTGTGAGATTTTAGTCTCACTAAATAATGGATGGTAGTTCCTTGATCAGTTGCAGTTGGTTTAAATTGGTTCTTTTTATTATAGGATAGTATTCTAATTTTATGTTCTAGTTGGTTTTATTCCTTAAGATGCTTTCTTACATATGTCATGTGTTATGTGTTTGATCTTGCATTATCTCTCTTACTCATTGTTATGAATGATGTGTATGCTTCATGAATGATTATGGTAATTGATCAAGAACTTGAACATGTTTGAAATTAAAGTTGGATTATTTGGGCTCACTAATTCACCCCCCTCTCTTAATTATTGTAACTATAATAATTGGTATCATATCAGGTCCTTTGGTAAAGGATTTAAAACTTGAAGGTGATCCAAGGTAAAATATAGATAGTCATCAAGGTGGTTTCTCTGCTAACCAAGCACTAATGTTCAATGGATCCAATTATGGTTTTTGGAGTGTAAAAATGAGGACATACATTATGTTCCTATGGTTTGATGTATGTCAATCTATTATGGATGGTTATGTTTATCCTACTACTCCTCCATCTAATGTTAAAAATAAGAAGATGTTTGAGAATAATTCTAAGGCAATGAATGCCATCACTTGTGGGCTTATAGATACTGAATTCATGAAAGTAATCCATTTTAAATTTGATAAAGAGATATGAGACAAAATGTAGATCATTTATGAAGGAGATTTAAAGGTCTATCTTGCTAAGTTGTAGACTCATAGAAGGCAATTTGAAAGTCTCACGATGAAGGAAGAAGATTCTATGGCATCATTTCTTTAGAGAGTTGATGAGACTATGAACATCATCAGAGGTATTATAGATAATATTAAAGAGGATACATTAGTTTAAAATTTATTAAGGTCTCTATCTCTGAAGTTTTATCTAAAGGTATCTGCTATAGAAGAAAGTCATGATATTACTCAATTAAAGATGGATTAGTTGCATGGCACCCTTACTGCATATGAGATGAGAGTAAATTATTATAAACCACCAAAAAGTAAGAAGAATTAAAGATAGAGATGAAGCATAATAATAAGTTAAAAGGTAAGAAACCCAAAGAGGATGATATATTTGATATTGATGAGGATGAACTAATTACTTTGATTACTAAGAAATTGAACATAGGCTCAAGGAAGTATAAGGGTAAAATACCCTTCAAATGTTTCAACTGTGGAAGGATAGGATATTTTGCTTATTAGTGCCCTCATAAGCATGAGAATAATGGTGATGAAAAGAATGGTAAAGGCCAATATGAAGACAAGAAGACATAGAAAAATAAAGGATTTAGAAAGTATAACTATAAGAAGAAGTCCTTCAAGAACAAGAAGAGTTTTTACACCAAAGAAGATTGTAGCTCATTAGATGAGAATGAAGATCGTGACTTAAAATATGATCATGAAGATGATGGTCCTATTAAATATGAATCCATGTTCATGGATGAGGAAGGAATTTGATTACATCAGAAGGTGTCTACTTGGAGTGATTCAGATGATGATGAATATGAGGTGGACTATGAGATTGTATTGATGAATTATCTTGAACAAATGAATATTGAGAATAAGATCAATAAGAATATGAAATATAATCTCAAGGACTATGAGAATTAATTTCATGAGTTTGAGTCAAGATTGGTTGAAGAATCTAGAGAGCATGAAGGTGTTGTCATGTTTCTTAATTCTAAATTGAAATCTATGTCTACAAGTCTAAGAGCCAAAGAAGAAGAATGCTCAAGGTATGTTTTTGAAAATGAGTATTTTAAATCTAAATTAGAGAAGACATCTAGTAATTTGAAAACATTTTTGAGATTTGAAATGAGCTCATGTTATCTAGATAATATTCTGAGTGGTCAAAATCATGCTAGTGATAGAACCAGTCTTGGATATGAAGAAGAACCAAAGAATGTAACTTAAGACAAGATGAAGACTAATTTGAACCAAGGAAATCATACTCTGAAGACAAATCATTAGAAAAAGAATGAATATGCTGGAAGAATGAAGATAAATAAGATCAAATAGCCAAATGCCATGTGGTATGCATGTTTCAATGGTTACTATTTCACATGTAATCAATTTAGGCATAAAGATATATAATTCAAGAGACTTGTTATAATTGAGTTTGCATGGAACTATGATGGGGTTCATAAGTCAAAAGGTATGAAAAGAGTTAAGTTCTTTAATTTTCATGACATAGGACATATTGTAAATTTGTATCCAAATAATGTAAGACAAGATACATTTATTAAAAAAGGTATAGTGTGCTTCAAGTGTCAACAAAGAGGTCACATTGCTAGATTATGAAAACAAAGGCCTTCAAGTCAAAATAAGTTAAATCAAGATCCTAAAGTACAAGGAATAAGGCAAGTTAACATATGGAAGCCAAAGGTGACAAGTGTGATTCATGATGAGTTTGTAGGTCCAAGTAATATGTTTTATATGGTAGAGAAACCCACAAAATTTGAAGGGTGTCAAGAGGTCTCATTGTCTATTCATGTTGAGAATGAAGAGATCAAGATCAAGGAGAAGAACAAGATACTAGTTAAGACTAGTTCTGAAGTGTCTATGGATCCAAGTGAATATCTTGTTGTTATTAAGCATATACCATGAAAAGAACATCATTTGTCTATGCCTAATGATGATTTTTCAAAATGTAAGGTGTATTCTTGAGATAAAAAGGTATGTCATGAATATTAGTTATCTCCATGTATTGTCAATTCAATCTTAGAATAGAAGGATAATGTTGTGATGGTTGAGCATGTTGATTTTCTTAAGCTTAAGAAGAAAAAGAACTACAAATATTAGATGACTAAGGAGGAGAAGGAATATGAAGAGTTGTGGGCAACTCTTGGTTTCACATTGTTTTAGGACATTATGAAGTAGGGTGTCACTGCATAGGCTTCTTATGAGACATTTTTTCTTGTGGAGAAGAAATTTTGTGTGCTCAAGATGATAATGCCAATCAGAGGTCTTTGGTTAATGGGTAGCAACAAGATCATGAGCTTGTTCTAGAGATTTTTGAAGGAGCTATAATACATGATCATAATGGGTATTTCCAGATGGCATAATGAGTTTGATACAATATCAAGAAGTGTTTGGTTCTTATAAAGGTATGTGTAATTCTTTGTGATATGCTCTAGGTGTTTTGTGGCCTAAAGGTATGTTGAAGATAAATTGAAGATTTTTGAGTGCTCTTAGTTTTCTCTATTTTTGGCTTAGGGAAAAGTAAGTATAAATTGGATTATAGTAAGTCAAGTATCCCAAAGGTATGGAGGCTCAATTTTTGGTCTAGAAGAGTGTAATGGTTTTATCTAAGTGTGTAATGAATTTTAGAGGAAGATATTGACCAGAAAGAGGTTTGTTGACTTTGTGTGTTTTGAGTTTCTAAGGTTTTGGGCTATGCTAGAAAATTGGTTTGAATTGTGAATTGAGTTATGAGGTTTATTATATGTTTAATGGGATAAATGGGTTATCAAATAAAGCTTCACATAGATGTTAAGGTTTGTGGTTATCAAGTTATTCAAGTTTTTATCAATATGAAGGGCTAATTGGCTAGTAGGCTCAAAGGAAGTATGCTGTAGAGGATGAATTAGGTGAAAAAAATAGTGTGATTGAAGGTGATTATTATATTTCTCTAGATATGATTTTTTAGGTATTGAAGTTATCTCTACAAAAAGTTATGGGCTATGTAATTTCTAGGTAGGGCTACAAGGAGACTAGATAGGACTAGTGTGAAGAAGAATGTTTTTTTGCTCAGTTTATCCAAAAGACAAAGGTATTTTTGTTTCATATAAAATTATTATGTTGGTGGAGAGAATGTTTCCTATTTGGTGAGTGACATGAAGTTTTGTTGATGGTCCTTGAGGTGGTTTGAGAGAGAAGGCTAGTGAGCCTGTGAGGTGGTCCTTCTTGGTGTATAAAAATCTAAAGATGCTCAAGATATGAAAAAGCTCAGAGATATTAGGAAGATACCCTATCAGATGATTCATGGTGAGTTCCATAATATTCTAGTGGTCTTGTGTGTTTTTTCTTCATTTATTATAGTTCTTGGTTGAAGAGAGTGTTGGCATGGAACAAGAGGAAGTTTGTCAAGGAAAGAAGAGGTAGGATCAAGGTAAAGGGGAGTTTGTATAATATTTATAAGATGGTCCTCTCTTGTTGGTGGTATTTTCAAGTCCTCATGGTCATATTTTTCCCACTTTGTCATTGTGTCAGAGGGGGATAAATTTTTTATTTTGAGTATGTTTGAAGATAGAGAAGAAAGGTGAGTCATATTTTGCTATATGTTTGTTGACATCAATGACAAAGGGGGATATTGTTGGATATTTGTAAATGATCATCTAGGTGAGTAGATGAATTTACTTGATAGTCTAAATGACAATGACAAACTGTGCAATGTGCTTGTCTTAATATGCTTGAAGAAGGCTTTCTTGATCTTTAAAGTTTACATGATTAGAGATGTTCAGGGATGCATATGGTAATTTTAGGATGTGAAATAGGCCCCTAAGATGTTTTATATGAATTTATTGATTATGTAATGTGTGTATTTCATATGGTTGATTATTGTTGTCATCTAGACTTTTTGAGTCTAGCGGCAAAAAATTTGAGTAGGCAATTTGATGACATCACCATTGCCACATGTGGATGAGTCAAGGGTAGTTGGTTATATATTTATGATAAAATTAGTCCTTATTTTATTTGTACTAAATTTATAGTCATGAACCAAAGTGCATCAAAATATATGTAAGTGCAAAGTTGGGCTCCCAAGTAGTTTGATAGTGTTTTCCCATACTTAGCCAAATTTGCAATGAGGCAAGAAGAGCTAAGTGTGCATATTCATGAAGTTATATATCACACGTGTGGATTTTTTAGGAGAATTTGATAATATGGGGTTATTTATTTTTGTGCCTATTTTATTTTTTCTAACTTTCAATTAAAACATTAAAGTGCATCAAAAGATATGCATGTGCAAAGTTGGCCTTCCAAGTAATTCTTGACATAGTTGGCTCTATGAACAGATAAATCTAAGGAGGCATTTTAATGTCATTATCAATCACATGTGTGATGGTTCTAAGATTATATTAACACATGGTTAGATTATCCTATGTGAGTATATTGTATGGTCTAAATTTGAGAACATGTAAATGAGCGAAGTAAAAGATATGATTATGCAAAGTTGGCCTTCTAGGCAGATAAGCAAGGTTCTCATAGTCAAATTTACATAAGTTAAAGTTTGAGAAATATATAATAAGTTTATTTATCCAAAAATTTAATAAGTATTGATACTGTACTAATTTTTTAATGTTTAACCTTGAGAAGATATAAATATCAAGCTTCTTTCAAGGATCAACGGTGAGCAGGTGATCATATAGATAGAGATCAACAATGTGCTTTAAAGTCAAGAATTCAAAGTAATAGTTGTCTAACATAGTTAAAGATAAGAAAATTTTATATAATATATTTGGTGTGTGTTTAATCTAATCAGCAAGGACATGAGATGTAAGCATAGTGTTCAAAGTTTAACTGTGATCGTTTGCATTTAAATATTTGAGTTTAATAAAAGAATTACCAATGTCTTATTTTTGGGCCATATCTTTCGATCTATGTAGAATTTTCTAATGGTGTAAAAAGAGAAATTTTAGAGGATTCCAAGGTGTAGACACCTAAAACTAGTTGTTGATAACCTCCAACTAGGCTTTTGGCTAGTTTCCATCTAAAACATGAAATTTGGCCTAAAAACACTAAAACATGCTAAATGATGTGAAAATGATATATTCAAGTGCCGATTTTGGCAAAGGTATACCTAAATGGGGAAATGAAATTTATGGGATAGATAACTTTGATCAGTCTATTTTGAGTCAAAATGCTAATTTTGTACCCATGTGCTCTAAACTTCTCTTTCCTATCAAATATTTTTCACAAGACATGTGCCTTTGTTATTTGTTGTTGGTAACATTATAAGTGGTAATACACATGCAAAACATCTGATGTGGACTTACAATTCAAATCCAATCAAATTTAGGACTAATAACAAGGTATTATGATCAATTTAGATAATTTGTCCACAACGTGCTTAATCATGCCTAAGAGCTAATTAACCCAAATCAAGGCCTAATAAAAAATTCCATGGAAAATTATTGAATAATTTGTTTTGGAAATGAATATTGAATATATGTATCATCAAGTGACCTCATTTCTTGGGAAGACATCCCTAGGCCATAAATTCCATAAATATCAGGATTCATGCCCTCCATGCCTCATCAATGCCGTCCATGCCTCTTAATTGCCCCTTCTTCCAATGCCATGATGAGGATAATTAAAAACTTAATTCCAAAAATTGAATTAATCCTCAACCACACATCTCAATCTTGAGATGGATGCTTGAGACTGATTCTGATCAAGTCCAAAAATTTATAAATATAAGGCCTCACAACATGATTTCTAAGCTTAATTTGTGCAAAGTTATAATGCATGATTGGTTATAAAAGCTTCAATCAACTAGTGTTATAATTACAAATTTATTTCAAGCCAAGACAAGCCCAATCCAAAGGTGCCAAGAGGATATGAAGGTAGCCACACTCCATTAAAGAAGACCTCTTGAAGTACAAGCTAAGCAAGCCACCATTACAAAGGCATTTGGAGCATCCAAGGAAGGTGAAAGGAATTATTGTGTTTTCTTTCCTTAATTTCTAGTTGTTCTTGTCACTTTATTTTATTAACTAAGCTCTCCCTAGTGTCTAGGCCTAGAGATGTTATGCTATTAGTGTGTTTATTTCACTTTATTTTCATTTTGGAACTAACACCATACTAACCATCCTCTCTTGAGCCACATTCTTAGATCACATAATGGCACACCCAATGGGACTAGGCACATCCTAAACCTAAAGGAGATCATTTTATAACTTTAAAAAATTAATTTGAGCCTTTAAAACTCTTTTAAGTTGATTTTCTAACTTTATTTTTCCATTTTTGGTTGCTACAGTTTTTACACAATAACCAACATTGGTAGAAATACTGACATTACTTGGATTAACTGATGTTGGTCAGCTTAACCAACAACAGTTAGAACTTGGTTACTTGTAATAGATGTCAGTGGTATTGACTAACATCGGTCACTGTGTTTTTCAAAAAAAAAAGACCCAAGAGATACTTTTCTTAAGTTTCTTATTGCAAACTCAAAAGAGATTCAAAGCTAAAGAACATGCTAATAATTTTGTTATAGGACCAAGTGGGGTTTCTACTCAAAACATGTTTAAATCACTTTTGTATGATTAAAATTTGATTAGGAACTTTGTTTTGGTGTTTAACAAGGAATTTCTAGGGGTTTTTGGTGAATGTTTTTCAAAGTTTACAACTAAGACCAAGGGGTCAAATGAACACCACCAAACATTTCATTTGGGTTTAAAATTGAACACACTTGTCAATTTTTGCTTGCAATAGTTGTTTAATTAGATTTTGTTTGGAAAAAAGAGGAGTGTTGCATGTATGTTCTTCCATTTTTCCCCTATAGGGAACCCTTGGAATCAAAAGTGCCATTCCTATTGCAAGTAGCCTAGTCCAATGTTTAGAAAGAAAGTTGTCTAAATCACTCCCCAAAAACTTGTCAAAGTTTGGGTGACCTTGAAAATGAGCCTAAAGTCTTTACACTTTCATTTTTTTTTTAATTTTTATGCATCTTGGCTTACGAGGGGGACGTCATCACCTCTCACAAGTTCTGTAGGGAAGATTTGACCTAGGGTTTCATCTCCTAAAATTGACTTCATTTTGTTCTTTTGGTGTTATACATGGGACATAGTGGCACTTTGGACATCACACTACATTAAATGAATAACAAGATGTAGTGGTTGTAAAAAGGACTAGACCTTTTTGCAACAAGCCAAGTGATACAAACCCAAAATTCATGATTTTCTATTGCATTGTTTGGAATGAAAGTCATTATGCAATTGATTCCCCTAGAATGATTGAGACCTTACTAGTTTAGTAAACCCCATTTTGTCATAGCCTTGTTAGGATTTGGATGATTATAATTAGTGTATTTTGGTCATTTTTGCTTGGTATGATTTGAGACTAAAACTTTTTTGTTTGTGTATAAGCCATGTCAAAACCAATTTGTCTATATGTCACTCTTTTATCTAAAGCAGCATTATGCTGGCCATTTTACACCACACTTGTACCTTGAAATTTTTTCTAAACTTGTTTGTGTGTGTGTCATTTGAGTTGCAGAGGGTAGTGTTATGTTTCTAAAATCATGTTAAACCATTTGTGCCTTTGATTATTTTGAAACATAACATTGATCACATCATTTGAGCATGTTTACACCATTAGGTTGGTCAAATTATTTCAAGACTAGTTTACCTTGGGCCCAAAAACCATTTGTTTCAAACCATGTCATGCATACCATTTGGACCATTGTCTTATGTTATCATGTTTTCCAATCTTATCTAGCTTATTTAGTCAAATCCTAGTTTTTAATTATCCTTATCAAGTTTGGATCCAGATATTGATTGATTTATACTTAGGCCTCAATTCATGGTGCTGATACAGAGATCTTTCTCTTTTGGGTTGCATAACTTTAATTAATTGATTACCTAAGTTTGAAAGCTATTGATGGTTTATTTATTTAAATTCATATCCTCATCATTGTTTGTGCCTTTATTTTGGAGAACAAAACCTTTCTCTAAAATCCTTTTGCCTTATGACTTATGCATACTAATCATGTTTATGTTTGATTCCATGTGTCGAGTCTATGTCAAAGTTATTTCTAAACTTGTTAGATTAAATCAAATCACATCAGCCTTTGTTTCAAGTCTATCTTTTGACACCATTTGGCCAAAAGTCATAGCATATGCTTGTTTGTTTGAGCCTAGCTTTTGACTCCACATTTGAATAAAAGACCTAGCAACTCAACTTTTCCTTTTCCTAGTTTAGACCTTGTTTGGAACATTTTGACCTAGACTTTTGACATACCAATTTTTATTCAGATGGTTGACCATTTTTGCATGTGACATTTGATGTTAGACTATTTTATGGCAAGTCTTGGTACAAATCATTTTGGAAATATAGCTCCACTTTTAGACCATATTAGAGATACAAATCCACCCATTCAACCAAGTTAGACTAAGCTTGAACCATTTGTCCTTTGGAAATAGTTTTTTAGAGTTTGTATAACTCTAAAGCCTTTTTATTTCAAAGCTTTTGTAATTTACATGGATATGTCTCACTACACTTATGTTGGAGTCACAATCTAACTTAATACATAATGGTTACACAAAATGACTTTTATGGCTTTTGTCAAGACCCCAATGATGCTAATATGGTTTATGAGACAGATTTCTATCTGCCTCATATTAATCATTCATGGAAAAAAAGTCACAAAATAACTTACGATCTAACTCAAGACCTTGATTGATATGAAGAGGCTTGTGAAGAGGACTTTGAAGGCCCACCTATAGATAATGTTGTTTGGGATATGAATCCATCCCTTCTCTTCAAAAATTAGTACATGGAACACAATCAAGAACCAGCTTATGAGCCAACTCATGATTGGGAAGATATGGTTTATGAGGAAGACTTGGATGATTTTTCTTATACAAGCAATCAAGTTTCATGCATCCTTTTTCTATCCAATCATCGACTACCCCTAACCCTCCTTTGGATTATATGAGCTATCAAGATCTGCAATATCTAAGGAATACCATTACCATTCCTAGACCTAGTCCTTTGGTTTGTACAAGAAACCAAGCTCTACAACACCCAACCATTTCTATACTAGGTTCTCATCATTTGGTTTGTGTGAGAAATCAAGCTCTATAATGCCCTGTCATCATTTCAAGACCTAGTCTTTTATCTTGTGTGAGCAATCAAGCTCTGCACCAACCTATCATTACCATCTCAGGACTTTATCCTTTGGCTCATGGAAGAAATAATGCTCCCCAAGGCCATACCATTATCCAACCATGAGTCATTCCTCATCCATTACCAATCCCAACTAAACCTCAATTGATCCAATCTTTTGGAGACCAAATTATGTTCACAACTAGTATTTTCCAACTCATTGGAAACTGAGGTCAAGAGAGCTAGCTAATCCAAGATGTTTCTATTTAATCAACCATTTGTGATAAGTCAACCTATGATAAATTGCCTATTGATCCTATACCATTTATCAAGGAGTCTTAGTTTGATGAGCCAATATTTATTGAGTCACTTCTTGATGATTATAACTACCTTTGGAAAAATCATTTCCTCAACCATGTGCCTATTTTTTAATAACCTCCTATTGACAAGCCAATCTCTAAGTAATTGTCTCTTGACCTTTTTCCCATCCTAGAGGAGTCTCACTTTGACAAAATAGTCTTTGTGTAGCCCATCATGCCATCATAGGACATTACTTATCTAAAACTAAACATTCAACAATACATCATTGTAACAGAGTACCCATTAGATGAAGAATTAGAATTAGAGTCAGGTTTTATTCTTGAACTAACATTAGATTTAGCATCAAAATCAAAATCATAATCAACATCAATTTCAACATCAGATTCAGAAGAAGAATATGTTTAGGGATGTTACAATATTGGTTATGCATGCCTCAAAGATTAGTTTGAATACATTTGTGATCCTTCTATAATTTTTGAACATGAGTACTTCAAATTTGATACAAGTTATCCTAGTATCTTCTATGAGGATTATGCAACCTCTCCCCATTCCATTACCATTCAACAAGCCATTACCATCAACCAGGATAGCAAAATTATTGACATTTCATCTCCCACAAGTGTTGATTAGGACTACTAGAATCACACTTTGTTGAACTACATCCATGGTGACATAGCAGTTGAAGAAGAGTGGGACCTTTTTAAAGGTGCTAGGTGACAATCAAAGTTAGAACTTAATATCTTCTAGGGAGACTTTCAAAAGTGCTAAAAGACAATTAAAGTCAAAATTCAACATTCCTTAGTGAAACCTTCTAGAAGGTACTAAAAGACAATCAAGATAGCTTCATTGGTAAAAACCTCATTTAGGCACTAATAGTTAAGCATAAAAGTTCTTCAATTTTTGATGAAGAAAAAAATCAAAGATAAAATCAAAATAGCTTCCAATATATAGTCTAATCAGATGGTAGCTACTCTCAAGATCAGACAATAAACAAATCTAGTGGTCTTATCAAGAGAACAAGTCTTTAGCCCCACCACAACCAAAATTATGTCAAATCTAGCATTAGAAACATTATGTGTGACTGAAAGTCTTGATCTTCAATTATTTCCGCACCATTATACATTCCATTGTCATCTACCATTCCATTTCACAATAAAACCTACCATCCATTATTTGTCCTTATTTACCATCCATGGCTACATTTTCCTTTATAGAGGCTATAAAGATACCTTGTCTTGATGCTTGAAGGAATAAGAATCAATGACCAACGAAGATCACAAAAGCATTCTTGATAACTAAATTTTCATAAATTCTTTGATAGAACAACTATTTTGATGAGGTGTGGGATAGACATTAACATGATCAAGTATTTTGTTTGTATCATTTATTGAGTAGGACCTGCGTCTCCATTTTAATAGGAACAAAAAAATCAAAAACCATACTCAAGCCAAAACCATGTTCCATACCATTTCATTGTCATGCCATTACCATTGTTACATATCCATTTGTCATTATAGATCCAAACCATTTACCCCATCACTTGGGGGCAACCCTCCTACCATTTTAACCCAATTATCAAACCATCATTATCCTTAACAATGTCATGCCATCCTATCATTCCATTCCTATCTATACCAAAGCCTATTTTTAGTCATCGTATCCAGTCCTATTTTGATCTTGGTTACTTTAGTTCTTCTTGCACCTTTTATGGTGGGATTCCAATCAAGTTTTAATAATCAATCAAGTCCATGTTTATTATGATAGTCTAAAAAATTAGTGTGATAGTTGATCTAGCAAGATATCACTCATCCTATATCCATATTTGTTTATATGAGCTTGATTATAACTAGCTATGAGCAAATTAGTGTTTCACCAGTCTTGCTACTAATTATAACCATCTATGGGAAAATTAGTATCATTGACCTATGTTATTTTATCTTAGTTATAACTAGTTATGGGCAAACTAGGGTCAACACTTATTTATCATGCATTACCACATTACCTTGCCTTTGCTATTTTCATTTGACTGGACATTTACTAGAATTGAGAACTTGTCAGGACCTAGTTGGTTTTTCCCCACCTTTTATATGGATGAAATTACTATGACTTGAGGTCATTTTAGGACTATGTGGGTCATGATAAATTCATGTTGAGGTCACCTCAGTCCCCTTTCTATATGCTCTCACTATTTTATGAGTAGGTATCTTATCATTCTCTACGAGTTAAGATACCTCAAAATTTCCAAAAACATTCAAATATTTCAAAAACCTAAAAATGTTTGTCATGTCTAAGCCTAGTCAGTTATCCTCAATTCACCTTACTGGGACATTTTCATTGTTAGGATGCTTTATTTTGATTTTGTTTTTAGGCTTTTTGTTTATTTATTTATTTTATGTTGTTTATTTGTTCTCTTGCCTATTTGTTTACTTTCAACACTGTTGAATCAGCTCAATCTATATGTGTTCATTAGGTGATTCCTTGCACACATTATTATTGAATCTATCCATATTCATACATCAACATTGTCATCATGGTTTTTATCATTGGTGCATTATTTTCAAGTGCTTATTGGATATCAGGAGTCAGTCTTTATGCATATTTTGGGATAGTTTTTATGGTGTTTTATCATGAAGCCTACCATCACATGTTATATTAAAACTTAGCTTCAAGAAATTCTATAATCAATAGATCCATATAAGTTTCTTCTTGACACCTTGGAAAATCCTTCCATCCCACCCTTGATCAATATAACTCATTTGACCATTCTAGTTGTATCATTGCTAATAAGGATGTGCATCTCCTCATTGGTAGGTAAAATTGAATCATTCACACTAATTAATCTTTTTCTTATATTCATCTCTTTCATCATTTTGTTCCCACTCATATTTAATCTATATTTCAGGTTATATCCTTGAGTTATGATTGCTAATCAACCCTAATTGGGGCACCATCAATTTTATCCAATTTAGGTCTGCTTAATGATTATAACAACCTATGAGAAAATCATTATTTTGATTTTAATTCCTGAATATAACCACATTTGGATAAATTAACATACTTTTTAAATCAACTCATGCAAGCATTTTCTTATTTGGATTAATCTCAACCATGGATTAATTCCACCTTTCTTCTTGTTTCTTTTCAAGGGACCGTCCATCAACAAATGTGGTGGCTACTCCCTCGAGGGGGCATCATCATAAGCTTCCCAAAACCATTTGGAGCTTTGTTATATAACCATCATCTTATATTTGGCATACACGACCTTTTCATTCTTTGAAAAGATGTTAATGTGCCTATAGCTTGTAATGGCTTCCCAAATAGGGGCAAACTATAGACACCTAAAACTAGCCATTGATAACCTCTAATAAGGCTTTTGGCCAGTTTCCATCTAAAATGTGCAATTTGGCCTAAACCACTAAAACATGATAAATTATATGAAACTAATATATTCAAGTGCCAATTTTGGTCAGGATATCCCTAAATTGGGTGATGTAATTTATGGGCCAACTAACTTTAATCAGTCCATTTTGAGTCAAAATGCCAATTTTGCACCCATGTGCTCTAAATTGCTCTTTCCTATCAAATATTTTGCACAAGACATGTTCCTTTGTTAGTTATTATTGGAAACATTCTAAATGATAATATTCATCTAATGCATTTGATGTGGACTTCTAATTCAAATCCAATCAAATTTAGGACCAATAACAAGGCAATTTGATCAATTTGGGTAATTTGTGCACAATTTGCTTAATAATGCCTAAGAGATAATTAACCCAAATCAATGCCTAATAAAAAATTCAATGGAAAATTTTTGAATAATTTATTTTGGAAATGAATATTGAATATATGCATCATCAAGTGATCTCATTTCTTTGGAAGGCATCCCTAGGCCATAAATGCCACAAATATCAGGATTCATGCCCTCCATGCCTCATCAATGCCTTACATGATACCCTTCATGCCTCTTAATTTCCCCTTATTCTAATTCCATGATGAGGATAATTACAAATTTAATTCCAAAAATTTAATTAATCCTCAATCACACATCTCAATCTTGAGATGGACGATTGAGGTCGATTCTAATCAAATCCAAAAATCTATAAATAGAAGGCCTCACAACATCATTTCTAAGATTAATTTGTCCAAATTTATAGTTCAAGATTGGTTCTAAAAGCTTCAAGCAACTAGTTTTATAATTCTAAATTTATTCCAAGCCAAGCCAAGCCCAAGCCAAAGGTGCCAAGAGGAGATGAAGGTAGCCACACTTTATTGAAGAAGACCTTTTGAAATACAAGCTGAGCAAGACACCATTACAAAGGCATTTAGAACATCCAAGGAATGTGAAAGGAATTATTGTGTTTTCATTCCTTGATTTTTAGTTGTGCTTGTCATTTGATTTTGATGAGTAAGCTCTCCCTAGTGTCTAGGCCTAGAGATGTTATGCTATTAGTGTGTTTATTTCACTTTATTTTCATTTTGGAACTAACACCATACTAACCATCCTATTGAGTCAAATTCCTATATCACATAAGGTACATATAAAAATATGGATTTTTTGGTCTAATTTTTAGTATAATCAAAGTTATTAAGCTTTAAAGTTGACTTAGTGTTCAAATATGTTCTGCAAGTGACCCAAGAAGTATAATTGAGCTTGTTTTGATATTATTTTGATATATCATTATGAATTATCTATTAAGGAATGTTTTAAACTTCATGAGAATGCTTTGTGTGCATTATTAATGTTTTAACAATAATATGTAGCATGAAAAAGGGTTTAGAAGTTAATTATGTATTCGTTCATGGTGACTGTGTGTAAAAAATGTTGTTTTAGTGATTTGTGCTTGAGTAAAAGGTATTGTGATGGTTTCTAGAATTTAAGGAGGACCTGTATATCAGATGGAATGGTTTCATAAAGTTGGAAGTGGTCCTATGTTCTTGTTTTTTTAATGAACTGCTAAATGGGTGAATAAGTCTCCATAAGACCTATAAGAGCTACAAGGGCCTAATTGAAAGGTGTAGATACTTAAGGGTGACCCATAGATGCTATGGCTAACCTATGAATATTGTATTGAGTTGTGTCTTTATATTATAGATGCCTTAAGGGTTAATACATGCCTAATGGCTGACCAAGATGTTGATAATCATGATAACTCTATAAATGGTGAAACCAAATGTGTTGATTTCTAGAATTGGTGAGAGAATTATGAGTGGAATGTGCATTCAAGTAGATAGTGTTATGAATTGAAGGAAAGGGCAGGTTCCCTACAAATGAATTGAAGAGAATAATAGATTGAGAACTTTTTGCATGACCTATAGAGCATAATTATGTTGGTAGAATAGTGCTCTTTCTATTTGAGTATGAGTGAAGATAAAGAATCATATTCAAAAGTCCATCATCAAGTGATGAAGACATGAGTTCAAAGGTGGAATGTGTTCATAGGTGTTGTTTTGGTATCTCAACATATAAGGGGGTTACAACCTCCTTGCAAGGTGAAACTTGTTAAAGGTCTAGTTGTTGTTGCAACTCATCTAAATAGGTGTGGTAAAACCTTATGGGTTTTTAGTCTCACTAAATAAGGGATGGTAGTTCCTTGATCAATTATAGTTATTATAAATTGGTTCTTGTTATTATAGGATAGTTGTCCAATTTCAAGTTCTAGTAATTTTTAGTCCCTAAGAGGGTTTCCCACATATGTCATGTGTTAAGTGATTTATATTTCATTGTCTCTCTTGCTCATTGCTATGAATGATGTGTATGCTTCATGAATCTTTATGGTAATTGATCAAGAACTTAAAAGTGATTGAATTTGAAGTTGGATTATTTGGGCTCACTAATTCACCCACCCCCCTCTTATGATTGTACCTCTAACACCTCATTCTATAAGGCTATTCATTGATTAGCTAGAGATCAATGATAGGTTTCAATAACAATTCCTTTTATTAATCCTTTAGGCCCTTGAGATCTATCTCAGCCCTTTCCAAAGATTGTTTTATGCCCTTAAAATCTCATATCTTTTCTTTTAATGATAAAATTAGGCCCATGATCTTCTTATTATCAACCTATTTTCCCTTGCTCTTGATTCTTAACTTCTATCATGAATTGAGTTCTTATGTGCTTAAACTCCTTTTCAGTGATAAGACCCAAAGGACTAGGTGAGGTGGGCTCTTTGATTAAGCTGTCTAACATGTGTAACATTATATCTTCCTACTATTTTAGGGCCTTAGAAATATCCTGCATCTAATTGGACCATCTGCTTAGGGTTTGATTTTGTCCAACAATATAGACATAACCATATTTAAATGGGCTAGGCTGACTATCATGAATTTAGGGATTTTATTCTTGGTTAAGGCTTTGATCGAGTCTTGCACTTGATTGCTTAAATCCTGCCATTGGCCAACTTGGTCTGTAGCCATGGAATTTTTCTTAATTATTGCCTCCTATTTAGTTATGATTAACTTTAAGGAATTAAACAAGTCAATCATGGTGTCCTCATATAGCTTGAATCTATCTTCTTGGATTGAAAATATGGTAGTATCTTCTAAATTTTATTCTATTACAAGATACCCTTGATCATTATAATAGAGCCTCCATACAAACATGTTCTCCTCTTGTGATGGGCTACTGATTCTCAATGGTCTAAAATGAGCTCAACCAATTGTTGTCCCCTGTATTTAGAGCTATGGCATCAAATTGTGTGTCTTTGAAAACCCTCCTTTTTGTATCTAAAGTTAGATAGATATCCACATCTTCCCTTGAAACATTTTTTTGGTCTACCATGACTATGGGATTTTCTAGATTGCTTGCTAGTGGTCTTTAATTCAATTTTGTATCAAATTATCCTTTCATAAGTGATAATTCAATTTCGTTGGTTTGATTAAAATGAGGACAAGGTTGAAACAAGGTCTATGTACTTGCTAGGGCTTTCTTAAAGGTTTTTATAGTGCTTTAATGGTGGTATCTATTTGATCTTACTCAAGCTTTGTGACTTAGATCCAAATTAGATTGTGTACTTATACCCTTACATTTTTGGGGTCTAAAAAATCTTCAACTTGGCATATTATACTTATGTATATCCGATGTGGCATAACCATCCTTGTGGAATTTTTCTCCTTAATATTTGAAAAGTGACCATTGCCTTTTAAAAATTATACCTTGATCTCACACTATTAGATCATCCTTATACAAATAAACATAAACCATCGATCTTGATCTAAGAACTCAAATGTTATTGGTTACTAGCTATGTTCCCCATGGTTATGACACTTTTCACTTCCATATTCACTCTAAACTTTGTTGAAATTTAAACATTTATCTTGCATCATTGATCTAATTTGCACGAATCAATTGTGCTCCATTGATCTTGATCTCCTTAATTATGTCTTTTTCTCCATGAACTATTGATCATAATGTGTACACTCATTCATGTACCATTGATATTTGAAATATACTTGAGCTTTAGCTTGTGGCTTTTGGATATACAACATGTCATCTCCACATTCTTCTTTAGGGATATTGACTTTTTAATGTTTACTATTCACCATTCAATCATATTCATCTGAGAAAATACACTCCATTATATCTTGATCTACAAGGTCGAATTCCATTGGTTTTTAAGTATTATTTGGCCAAGATTGTGATACTTATCACCCTCTCACTTATCCCAAGGCTCTATTGAATTCTTGACTCAATACACATCGTTATATTAATATTTCTCAGCAAAATGCATACCATTGATCTTTGGAAGATGTTCACACTTTATCTTAGGGATGGGGCTTTGTCTTTAATCTCAAATCATAGGATTTTGATCACTTGAGAAAATGTAGACTGTTTATCTTGTTGATGAAAATGATATTTAAGTTAGGCTTGATAAAATAAAGAACTTAGCGTAAGGTTTTTGGACTATGGTTTTATTTCATGTCAATAAACATGGGCAATACTTTAGGGAAAATATTAAAACTATGTTTTAAAACACGATAAAGGGGACCCATCACACAATAAAAAACATGGCATAAAGTCTTAGGATAAGGCTTAAAACATTAGAAAATGGGGCCTATGGTTAGTTAGACCATGTGGAAATAAAAGGGACCAAGGGGGATCAAGAAAATAAAGATAACAAACTTTAAAAAAATAGACTAAGGTTTGGTCATGTTAATAAACATGACTAAACCTTAGGATAAAAATTAAAATAAATTCATGTCATGATAAATCATCTTCACATAAATTGTTCCCACCAAATTTAAATTTTATTTAAAGGAGCCTGAGATAAGGTAATTTTAATGAGGGTTTCAAGATGATTTTAGTTTGATTTTCAATAGACCAAAGGCTATTAAAAGGCCAAATTGATATAGAAATCATGAAGCCTAGGCATTGCTCATTCCAAATGGACTCTATCAGAGACACAACTTGAAACATAAAGATATAATGTTAGAAATTTTAGGAAAAATTAAATCATAATTATGAAAAAATATGCCAACCAAATCAAGTTTGAATGATCTTCAAATAAAGAAAATGTGTAAACATGCTAGTGGTACTTTGATCAAGTGAATTGTTAACTTTAAGGTACAAATTTGTATAATTTAAAATAAGGGTCCCCATTTTTCATAAATGATGGTTTATTGACCTTAACATCTGCATGACCTCCTTATTCTCTCCAATGATGTATATCATTAATTTGTTCTTTCCTCTCTATAAGCACACAAAATAAGCCTAAACTACCTTGTTTTTATATAAGTCACTTGATCATATCCTTCTTAGTCAGCCACATACTTTTATTCTTAGTTATTCCATCAACTAGGTACTATAATATTAAAATAACATGCCTTAATCAATAATCAATCAATACATTAGGTTAGTCATGGCTCAATTAGCCCTCACTACTCTTTTAGGCTCTACAGAGACCTAATAGGTCTTCTTAACAACATGTTACCCTTTGATATTTCTTGAAGTATATATAGACACCTCACATGGTAGGAAAACATCATATTCCATTCCAATATAACTTAGAAAAATTAACTTTAGGTCCAACCATATTTTGAACCATTTTTCAAATCACTAATTATACAAGGCCTGTGCATATACAAACACTTTGTCTTGAACAACTAAGACATAAACTCAATTTTAAAAAATAAATATGGAAAAAATTCATATATTCAAAAACCTCATGAGATCATGGTCATCACACACTTCATTAAATACTTCAACTCAAGTTATATAAGCTCAAACTCTTCTCTATAAGATGTTCACTTGTAACTACCAACTGACTTCAAAACACAGTCAAGGAAACATGAACTTCTGACACATGATTGAACATATTCAAGGGATTTAAATTAATTAACAAGATCTTATACCATCCTTAAATCAGCTTCCATCAAATATATTACAAGTACTAATGACAACTATTGATCTTACAGACCAATATGTTGATCCTCTCTCTCATAAACTCCACTTAGCCAAACAAGCCATTTTAGATTCAATGTTCTAACCTCTTATACTGACTTCCAAGATTATTAAAATCATGGATATATTATTTAAGTTATAAAAAACATCATCATGTACTTCAATTAATCACTCTTACTTGAAAATACATCAAGAACCATCTTCTCACTTCTACCTGATTTCTTATTATCTGCACTACTAGGTCTATTACTGACTAGCCAACTTGGATGACCAACGTTGCATACCTAAGTTATTAAAACTATTCAAAAACCTTAATGAAAAAAGATAAAACTCTCAAACTTTGATCTTCATCTAATTAGTGACTTTGACTTGGTCAATTACATATTCTATAACAAATCTTTGAAAGACAAGTACTTTCCTCTAGGGTCTGCTCGCTTAATAAACCAATCACAAGTGGAGATACTTGGGAGAGTTGATTTAAAATTCCAATCACTTAACTAGACATATCAAACTATTCTAATCTATTTAAAACAAGAACTTTAACATCAGGTCATTGTTAAGGTTCTTTAAGGGTTTATACCAACTTCTAGTCTTAATGATCATTTATAAAACTCAGATTCTCTTTCCAAAAACTAATTCTTGAAAATTTGAACTAGAAACCTTCCTTATCTACCATGAACAAATTATATTCTCATTCAAATTCTTCACATGCCAAGGAGTATTGGAATAACCTTCTCAGGTAGACAACTCTTCATTATGTGCACTTGAGAAACCTTGAAATAATTTTCAAGGTTTTTTTTTTGTAAATCATGACCTAAAACTTCATGCACATGTTAAAGAAAACTTGAATCACCTATTTCAATGTTCACTTGCTCATCCATGTCTTGAAAACAGATCCTAATACATCATCTAGCCAATGTCTCTCTTTTGCTTTCTAGGCCTTGACTTGCAAATTTCATTAGGCCTCCAATCTGACCTTCTAACCACCTTGTAGGCTTCACATTGAAAATTTCCTACATTTTAATGCCACTTGTGTATTCTAAAACAACCTCAGACACTCACTCTTCTTTGGAGCTTCAAAATACCATCTTCATATCTTTTTACAAATCTTCAAAGCTAGATTGAGGATCTTCATAGAATCTTCAGAGATGCATACATAGATATTTAGAGCTAACATTGTAATCATTTTTAAGGCCCTCAAAAACTCATATATAACCTAAAATAACCTCTCTCATGATCAAACACTATCAAGTATTCTTTGGAGCATTCTCATCTTCATATCTCATTTAGAGCATCTTCAAAACTATTTACACAGATCTTCAGAACATATAATTTCTTCTTTGAATCTTACAAGGTCTAGAAAATGTATTACAAGATGTTTGATACTTGACATACTTACCTATAATTACTCATGTTTATCCTTAATTATTTCACTCAAGATGACATTATAACATTCTTCAAATATAAATCTCACATCACTACTTTCGTATAACAATAACACTTACTATGTTGGAAACATAACTCATCATATACGTACCTTAAAGATTAAATAATCATGCATATTCACAAAAACCTTTTACATAAATAATATTATATTGACATCAATTAAATAACCATACACCTTCAAAATAACTTTTGAAATCAATGACAACATTAAATACCAAATCTCAACACTCAATGACAATTCTCAACACTGTCCTCCTTAATAATTGACAATGTTTAATAGTTATGATGGAACTCTATTTCATTTTTTAGATTATGTATAATATGTAATAACATTGAGGTAAGCTCACAAATGAGTGTGTGGAGCCCAAACCATTAGGGTAATCCTAGCTAAAACATTACTATGAACTAGTTACTAAAAGATAACTATGGAAATAGATGAAACTACATATGTGAAGAGGTGTGTAAAGTTTTAGAAGCAAGCTAATCTGACTCATGATCCAACAAAGACACTCAAAAAACTAACAAAAACATGTATATTTTCAATGTGAGAACTCAACCTCATAGCCAAGATAAATCTTAGATCCTTAGATGGACATAAATGTGTCCTCACTACTATTAAATATTTCACTAAGTGGGTGGAAGCCATTCCCCTCACTTATGTAATTGGTAAGCATATATCCAACTTCATATTTAACCATCTCATTTAACACTATAGTATACCCTTAGAAATTATATCTGATAATGGAATATCATTTAAAAATAAAGATGAAAAATCACTTTTTACCCAATATCATATCAAACAAAATTTCTCTACCACCTATTACCCACAAGGCAATGACTAAGATAAGGCTTCTAATAATTTCATTGTCAATATTATGAAGAATATTATCAAATATGTTGGTTTTAATTGGCACTTGTATATGTTTAACATCCTTTAGTCCTACTATACCACATTACATACTCAAACAAGAGCTACCCCATATTCACTTGTTTATGGAACTGAGACCATTCTTCCTATTGAGGTTGAGTTGCCTTATCTCTAGATCACACTAGAACACATCACTAACATGAAAAATATAGAGTAGATTTATTACAAGATCTTGAGTTTCTAGATGGAAAGTAAATGGATGCCTTGAGTAACCTTTAGGTATATCAAAATATATTGTGAGGCCAATACAATCAGCGTGTTAAACATCAAGAATTTGAGATTGGTGACATTGTGTTAACATAAAATCAGAAGAATGTGAATTTTGAGATAAAAAGAAGGGAAAATTCAAAGCTAATTGGTTAGGGCCTTACATAGTTATTTCTAACTATAACTCTTAAGCATACATGCTCACCAAACTATAAGGAGATGAACTTGATAAACTGATGAACATAATGCACCTTAAATGTTCTTACACTTGAGGAAGTTCAATTATTGTCTAAAAGGATCATTTAAGTTATGCCTTTGTATACCTATTCTTTGTACCATACCCTATACCATTCCCACCTTGCCTTAACCTATTACCAGTTAGTTATTTTTACCTAACTCTCACTTATCACATTTGTACTTGTTTCTAATTCATTTTTACTTTAGGCACATTCAATAGTTGATAACAGATTCAGTTACAATAGTTGTTTGAAAATTGAATTTTTGAATAGAAGTATATGAAAGCAATATGGTAGTGGTCCTAGAAATAAAATCCTTCATTTTTTATGTTTTAGATTTGTGATACTAATTATAAATGCTTGTGGGAAAATTATTACCACTAACCTTTGTCATTGTTTCCTAATTATAACTGCCTTTAGACAAATTAGGAACAATCCCCTTAACATGCACTACTGCATCACCTTGCCATCACTGTGCCATTTACCTTACCATTTGCCTATATCTAAACTTATTGTTACTTAATCAGATGCATTTTTGTAGACATAACTAGAGTGGCTTAAGGTCCATTTAGACTATGTAGGCAATGCTCAGTGTTTTTTAAGGTTAGATCAACCATCCTTATTTGAACGATCTCACTATTTTATGAGCATTTTAAATCCATAAACTTTCCCCATTCTGTGAGTTTAGACTATGTTGTATATTTTAATTATATATTGATTTGAGATACTTAAAATACCAAAACATTGGGATCATTTTATAAGTTTTCACCATTGTAGGTAAAATAATAGTGACTTGAGGTCCATTTGGACTATGTAAGCAATGCTTGATTTACTTTGAGGTTAGTTTAACCACCCCTTTTCCATGATATTTCCATATTGTGATCATTTTAAAGCCATACACTTTTGACATTTTATTATTTTAGATTGTATTGTATATCATAATTATTCATTGAGTTGAGATAATTAAAACACTAAAAATTTGGGATCATTTTATAAGATTTCACCACTATAGACAAAACTACAGTGACTTGAGATCTATTTAGAGTATGTAGGTAGTGCTCTATTAATTTAAGGTTGGTATGGCTGCCACTTGGCCATTATATCACCATTTTATATGCATCCTTAAGCCACGTACTCATCATGTTATGAGTTAGACCATTTTGTATCTCATAATTATTAATTGAGTTGAGATGCCTAAAAAAATACATAAACATTTGAAATATTTTAAAACCCATAAACATTTGAAAAGGCCTAAAAAAAAACAAAAAATCACAAAATCATGAAAATTGGCTTAGAATGTCAATGCGAGATATAAATCCATCAAAATTTTCTAAGATGGACTTTCTTACCTAGCTAGCTTCTACTCTAGGCCTCTTGGCCTTTTCCCTCCCATTTCTAAGAGAACTACATCGGCCTCTTATTTTTTTTCCCTCCCATTTCTAAGAGAAATACATTAGCTTGAGGTCCACATGGACTATTTAAGGAGTGCTTAGATATATGGGGTATCTTGGGTTAGCTTGGCCATGACCACTTATTCATCTCTTTGTTATCATTTGGCACCATGACCACTTATTAGCCTTAAATATTTTAGGCCTTATACTATTTCACAAGTAATCACATGTCCTTTAATTTTCCCATCCTTAATGTGTTCTTATGCTCTCACCATTTTACATTCAATTTTTTCTAATGTTCTCACCATTTTACAAATAGCCTTAGCCAATGCTCTCATCATTTTTTGATTAAATTTAGCCAATTCTCTCACCATTTTATGATCAATTTCAACCAATGCTCTCACCATTTTGTTAGATTATTCTCCTTCTAAGCCATAGATGTAGTATACAATATGAATTACCAATTTAGTTCATTAGTGGATACTCCTATCTTATCTTTTAGTGTGGTTTTAGCCTAAAACATGCTTTCACACTTATGTGAATTTGTTTGTGTTGAGACTTTCATGATTATGAACATCATCCCCCTCTTTTCTTATGCACTCATCACTTTACAATACCATTCCTATTTTAATCTATAAGTCAATCATGTTTTCTTATCATAATTTTATTCTATCCCATATCCTTGGAAAGCTACATTTTCCCTAAATTTCATGTTTGACCTAGTGTCAGTTAAACTATGTAGGCAACATCCACTTACCTAATGCATCTAGAGTCATCTCGGCTACCCATTCCTTTTATTTTATTCCCACCATTTTGTTTTTTTATGTTCTATTGTTCCCTATAGCCTAGGGGAAACTATTTTCCACCATATCCTTTGTATTTATTTCCTTATATCCTAAGGGAAACCTTATGCCATTTATTCATGTGTTGATTTACCTATGTCATTGTTAGGAATTGAAAAACTTTTAAACTATATTTAATATGACCATAAACTAGATCCAAACTATGCAATAACATGTATCACAAAAACATTCCTCAAATAATAGTTATTATGTAAGCATAAATGGAGAGAATAAGAATCAATCACACATAAAATTGATCTACTATGGTTCACCCAATGTGGGCTACATCCACCAAGAAAGTTCTCAAATAAAATAGTAATATAAAACAAGATTATAATGAAATCTCACAAAGATAGAAAAAAATTCCTATAGAAAACATTGCAAAAAAAATATACACTTTCACTTGCACCTGTACAATGTTGTATCTCACAAGATGTTATACCACACCCTAAAATAAACACCTGCACTTTGATAAAACACCTACATTTTGACTCTAATCCTCAAAGCCACACCATAAAAAATAAACCGTCAACCTCTAAAGGTCACACCATACCCTGCATATATGGTAAAAAGGGAAAAATCCATAACAAGAGGAGAAATTGTGCCATGATTATCCAGGATAAGCATCATCCACAAATGGCAGCTTAGTTACACCTCATCAATCTCATCCAAAATATTACCCAAGAAGGAACATGCCAAGATTCACTCTCTACATTTCAAGGCACATTTTCTAACAATCATGTGATCACAAACAACTACTTGAAATAAGGAAGGCAATAAATTTTCCAATGAACAACCAACTCCCTTAGATTAAGGAATTCAACATGGAAAATAGACATATAATAACCAACTCCATAAAACATGGAAACATAGGAATTAGATAAAATAAGAAATACTCCACTCACATGTGGAGTAAGGTTACACAAAAAGTGGAGTGGGGAAAAATGCACTCCCCACATTTGTGGAGCTCTCTAGGCCCCCAAAATATATTCCTATGGTCATGTGATAGCCCTAGAGGGATCCACACTCAACAATTTCCCACTTGGAGACCATTTTTATTCAACATATTCTATCACTACTCCATGACCACTAAGGCCAACCAAATCAGAACATAGTCTCAACTTGTCTAATGTGACCACCTTGGTCATCATATCCACTAGATTTTGCCTAGTATGAATCTTCTCCAGCTTCACCAAGTTCTCTAAATCTATCCTAATGAAGTGATAATGTAAATAAATGTGTTTTGTCCTTGACTAAAAAATAGAGTTCTTTGCCAAATGAATAACACTATGACTATCATTGTGTAGTCTCCCAACTTGTTGCTAATGCCTCAAATCTCGAAAAAACCCCTATAAACAAAGAATATCCTTAATATCCTCCATGGTAATAGCATACTCTACCTCTATGGTTGAAAAATCCATAACCTTTTATATCCTAGAAATCAAACTAATCATTGAATCTCCAACAGTAAATATATAACTTGTTGTACTTCTACTATCAATATCCTTTTCCATATTTGAGTCTACATAACCATGCAAAGTTATATCTGATCCACCATAACATAATGCAACATTAATGGTTCCTCTCAAATACTGAATAATCTATTTCACCACTTGCCAATGCTCATAACTTGGATCACTCATATACTTGCTCATAAATCCCACTGCTTGGGCAATATCCAGCCTAGTAAAAACCATGACATACATCAAGCTATCAACTACTGATGGGTAAGGTACCTTAAACATGCTAATATTTTTAGATTCCATCTTAGGACAATAATCCTCTTATAACCTAAAGTGGCATGCCAAAGGAGTACCAATAGATTTAGAATCCAACATGATAAACCTTTCCAAGACTTTCTTCACATAATTTAATTATGATAAGATCATATTCCTCTCCTTCCTATCACAATAAATCCTCATACCAAGGATTTTATTTACAACACCCAAATCCCTCATATAAAAAGATTCACTGAGCTATTTATTGAGCATATGAATATGTTGTATGTTCTTTCCTACAACTAACATGTCATAAACATACAAGCATAATATAATAAAGAAACCATCATCAAAATGTTTGATGTACATGTAATGGTTATAATGAAACCTTTGATATTCTTGTTCGAACATAAAATAATCAAATTTATTATACCATTGTTGTGGAGCTTGTTTTACGCCATATAAGCTCTTCTTTACTTTGCACACATATTTCCCCTTCCCTTTGACTTAATATGCCCGTGTCTGCTTTGTATATAACTATTCATCCAAATCACCATGAATAAAATTAGTTTTCACATCTAACTGATCTAAGTGAAAATCCTCAACTACAACTAAACCAATAACAGTCCTAATAGAATTCATTTTTACAGCAAAAGAAAAAATCCATCAAAATCAATACCTAATTTTTGTACAAACCCCTTGAATACCATCTTGGCCTTATACCTTTTTCTCCCTTCATCCTCTTCCTTTATCATGAAGATCCACTTGTTTCAAAATGCACTCTTACCCTTGGGTATCCTTACCAAATCCCATGTTTGGTTCTCCATGAGATATCTATGTTCCTCATCCATGGCTTGCTTCCATTTCATCCTGGCATCTACCTGCATTACTTCCTCATAACACTCTGGTTCTCCATTTTCAGTGAGTAATAAGTAATTCAAAGAAGGAAAAAAATGTTTAGGTGTTCTTCTTACCCTAGAAGACCTTCTTACTGTAGGATTTTGGGCTCCTTGTGTAGAAGGTTATTGAATTAAATCATTGGATACTTTATCATCTTTAATGTCATCCAATATTGTGTACTCTTTCTATTCTTGTTCCTATTCCTATAACTGATCCTTATACATGACTTTTTCATTAAATATTACATATATAGACCAACATATTTTCTTATCTTTAATGCTCCATAAATGGAAACCAAAGTCATCCTCACCATAACCAAAAAATGTGCATTTCTTTGATTTAGCCTCTAACTTGGTCCTATCCTCTTTATTAATGAGAGCAAAAGCCTCACATCTAAATAATCTAAGAAAAGAACAATCAACATTCTTACTAGACTAAGCTTGTTTAGGAATGACTCCATCTAAAGGCATAGAAGGTCCTTTGTTAATCAGATATACTATTGTTATACTAATTCTACCAAAAACTATAAAGGCAACCCTATATGCAACCTCATCTCCTGGCACATTTCATTATTATTCTGTTTATCCTTTTAGATACCCTATTATGATGTGGATTTCTTGGAATTATCCTTTACCTACATATTCCATTGTTAGAACAATAATCAAAGAAAGCATTGCTACAATACTCACCTCTATTATCTGATCTAAGACATTTCAATTTGAGACCTGTTTCATTCTCAACCAAGGCTTTCCACTTATTAAAAGTGTTAAATACATCATATTTCCTCTTAATACAATAAAACAAAACTTTCCTAGTTGTATCATCAATAAAAGTAACATAACAATTGGATCTACCAATAAAAGATACCTGAGTTGGTCCCCATACATCTGAGTGTACCAGATCTAACTTGTGTTCTTTCTTTGTGGGTCCAACCTTTAGGAACTTAACCCACTTTTGTTTCCCATACACACAATTCCCACAAAAGTTTATATCTAGATATTTTAATCCAACAACTTATATTTTAATATCTACATGCCCTTATGGTTCATATGATTGAAGCTCTAGTGCCACATAGTTGCATCTCCATCTGCAACAACTAAATCAATAGAATCAACACTACTAGTCAAATATAAAGTACCAAATTTCTTACCTCTCAAGATCACAAGAGAACCTTTGGTAACTTTCCAATAATTTTTAGTAAATAATACTAAACATCCCTCATTGCCCAATTGCCCCAATGATCACATTTTATTTTTTGTGTTTTATTATTCCCTATAGCCTAGGGGAAACTATTTTCCACCATACCCTTTGTCGTTGTTTCATTATAACCTAAGGAAAAGCTTACGCCATTTTTTCACGTGTTAAATTACCTATGTCATTGTTACCTTGCTTAGGGGTAACTCTATCACCAAGAGTAACACTTTTATTACACATGTATAAATAATTTGTATTTTATTTATACTAATATTGTGACTAACTATTGTTGTATATTGTCATTTGTTTAGTTTAGTTTGTTTGTTTGCCTTTGTATGTTTAGGAAACTTTGTTTATTGAAATTTTATTTTCTTTGGTTTATTTGTTTTGTTTATTTTATTTTGTCTATTTTATTTATCTATTTTGTTTGTTGTATGGTTTTAATATTCTACCTATTTTTTATTTGTTTCTTTATATAGCATTGTTTATTTGTTTTTATTTATTTTTGTTTATTTGTTTGTTTGTTTTTGGATTTTTTACTTTTTTAGCCTTTCTCAAATGTCTTAGGTCTATTATATTTTATTTGCACTTTTGTATTGATTATCCATATCTTGTACTTAGGTTGTGAATATCTGTATTTATTCTTACACTTGATTTATTTATTTTATATTTACACTTGAGATTTGATTATTCATATCTTATTCCTAAGTTGTTTGTATTTGCATTTAAACTAAGTTTTCTATGCTTAGGGTATACATTTTTATTATAATTTTCCATAATTATGATGCATAATATCTAAATCTATAGTAAAAAATATGCATATAAAAACTATTAGATCAATTCAATGGTAATACTTTTATAATATCCAATCCATCCACATACCCAGACACATGATTTTATAATGTGCTAATAAAGATGTGCATCTATAAATAAGCATATATATATGTCATACAACATAAGTAGATAGAAAAATAGAGCAACATATCATACACATGTTAAAAAATTCTAAACATGAGATCAACATGAACATAAGTAGGGAATCATACATATATTAAAGGAATAATCATGTACATATACATCAGCCTCAAAGGACCCAAAAAAGAATGTCAATGTATCTAAAATTTCATATACATAATGGATATATACATATCATAATGGTGTCTCAAAATACATCAATATGTTGATATAAAAATTACATACTACCAAAATGTGCCAAAATTCCAAATGCCAACAATGTTATGCCAATGACCAACTCTAGCTCTATGTGTCCATGGGACCTAGAGCTAGAGGTGGCCTTGATGGCCCTAGTGGTCCTAGTGGTGGCCATCATGAATGATGAACTGACTACCTTGAATCCCATGTAACATGGGTCCTAGTTTGAGACTGACCTAATCTACTAAGTACTCTCTATGCATCCCAAACCTCAAATAAAGAAACCTATTGATCCCTAGTAATTGTAGTCTCATAAGCCCTACGATAGTATGAGGCCTCATCCTTAGTTTGAATGATCTCAAGAATCATCTAAAAAAACTTAGCATATATAATAGATTTATGAATCTCATCAACCTCTTTGTAGAGCCTCTGAATATTAACCAATACTTGATCCCTTTTAGTAATCACCTAGTCTTTCTCCTTAGTAATATAGGCCTCCACCTATACCATCCTAACCACCAAAAACTTAAGTCAGGTAGTATTTGATTGAAGGAAAATCATAAAATTGTCATGCATGTTTATAGGTTTAAAAAATCAACCACTTACCATTTTAATCCTGTGATCTCCCCCACCCTAGCAGTGATCTCCTCCTTAAGCATATTTATATCTGGTCTTACCCTCATTATACTAGAAGGCCTCTCCATGCATAATTCAACCTAAATTCCTATAATATCTACTATTATGGGGTCTAAAATAATCAATGTTAGGCCATAATTATCACCATTATCCCCATAAGCATCTTCTCCATCATCTTCCCTACCATCCCCACCATCATATACATCATCATCATCCTCATCACCCTCCTCACCTTCAATAGTCTACCAAGTAGTCTCGATGGTGCTAGATGTATCATCCTCCATCTCATCGATATCTATGGGCATCTACCCCTTGCTTAATTAAGAACCACATGCCTTAATGGGCACACCTATAACCTCAAAAAAATGTATACTAAAGTAACCCCTACATATACCATACCCCCTGTATAGAACCAAGATACTTTTAGCATGCTCAAATAACTAGTAGTGGCTACACTCTTCTATATGATTGGAGTGTCTCAGCTGATCTCCCATGTGATGTGTGCAAACCACCTAGACTTATATAACACATCTTATGTGTACATAAACTACAAGAGTACCTAATTAGGGAAATATTCCTTAATGATATGAGACTCTGTGTAAGTAAAAAACCCATGGTAGTCATATATGTTATGTACCATCCATCCTACAACCATTGGAACTAATAAGCTAGGTAAGGCCTCTGACTGAAGAAATAAAGAGTAAGATCATCAAACACCTAGCAATAAAAATAAATCTCTCCCTATACTTGTGCCATCTTACCCTAGTCTATGCCCATTCATATGTTAATGGATCCTCTTGGTCTTATACCCATTGTTACCCCACTAGTTGATCAATACAATGTGATCTCAACCCTAGACCATTAAAAATTTTGATGTTTTAATGTTGCATACTTAGTGATAAGTTGCTATGTGTAGATCTCTATAAATCTTCACTAATATAGTTGGCCTACATATAAACCATGTTGCCTCATTTAGCATGCTAAAAACTACTCCTCTAAGGCCCATGTGGAAATAACAGATGCTCTTATTAGGTAGCAAGATGGTAATGACAATAGCTATAAGATTTGAAACCTCTCTATCAATAAGTGTTGATGGTGAAAGATCTATAGTAGGTAGATCATCAGGTTAGATATCTATGTATGTCTCAATAAAGTTTATATCAACCTTCCCATGATCTATAAGAATGCCCTAATAATTGACCAAATCATCTAATAAATCATATTCCTATGTCTTAGGTGTCTAAAAGAGCCTCTATACTCCAATAAGTAACTTGAGGATATGCCAAGTATCTTCAAGTGTGACTATCGCCTTTCCAATAGGTAGATGGAAAGTGGTTGTCTCACTATGATAACACTTAACTAATGCACTCAAATATGCTCTATCTACTTCGATGGCTGGTGTTCATTCACATCATGTAATTCTAAGTCCTATATAAATCTAATCATGCCAACTATCCAAATCTTTTGGGTTTGAAAACAATGCAAACATCACTCTTGATAAGTAAAGACAACCAGTCTCTCCTATAATCACAAATAGGTTAAAATCAACCTAAATCTATACTACTACTTGAGCCTATGCCTAGCGTATTAATTCTATTTTATCCTCCTCTAGAACTTAAACCCCTATTGATTCCCTAAATTAGGTGTTTTTGGCTTCCAAGGCAAAGTTATTATTTGCCTAGATAATAAAGTCATTGTTTTGGAAATTTTGCACCTTTTTAGGTGAAATCACCATTTTCATTTTCACACAAATGGTGACTTCACCAAAAAAATAGATGAAATACTCATTTTGGTGATTTCTAAGCATTTTTGGTGAATACACATTTTTAGGAGTGGTGACTTCATATGAAATCACCAATTTACTTGGTGAAGCTATTATTTTGCCTAAAATTTAAATAGTGACTTCACTATTTTTAACATAAACCTAGCATTAAATGCAAGAAAAATGACATTAATGAAAAAATTTAGACTACTCATTAGTGGTACATCATGTGGTGGTTGCATGTTCTCCCTTCCTCGGTCAAATACATGTCATCAAGATACTTCATGTGCCATTTCTCTCAACTCACTAGTGTAGAAAACTTTAGCTCGAAATTCAAATAAGATAGGGCAAAAATGAATTATTTTAAACCCAAGAATGAATATATAGCTTGGAATTTGAATTTTTACCCCTATAAGGCCTAAAATTTATTATGTATACTCCAAGAAGTGTATGTTTCAACTCCATGGTCTATTTTATGTGTTGTTTGATCCTACATGCCTTAATTTTTGACCATTTTATAACCAGGCCATATTTTTGGGCCTCTTTCAATACTCATTTAATAACATTATTTTTTTACCTATACTATACATTTGTGCAAATGTGCATCTTCATATTCATACTTAGGCTAAAAACATGTTTTTATTCTTTGTTAATTCATCATAAATCTATTTTACAGACTTTTTGCATTAGCTCCACTTGCCAATTTGCCTAGCTGTGACAAATTCTTTTCTAATCAATAAATGATATATCTTACCTTTTTGAGGAAAACTCATTTTTAAATCATGTGATTTAAATTTGCATATAATTATAATCACCCATGGGAAAATCATTACTTACACAATCTACCCACCCTATCAAGGTAAAATACATGTGCCACTAATTATAACCTCCTTTGGGAAAATTAGTGTCTCACATTCTATTACTTATTATAAATGTATGTGGGCAATCGGTATCAATCCCAAAACTCTATAAGGGAAAATATTTGAGTCATTTATTATAACCACCATTCATAAAATCAACATCCCACCCTATGTTACTAATTACAATTACCTTTGGGTAAATCAATGATCCTACTACCATTATTAATTATAACCACCTTTGGGTAAATTAGGTAGTTCCACCCTTGTTACCACTAGATTGTGTCATTTTATTCATTTTGAGGGAATGTTAATTGACTCTATTTTACCACCTTCACCCTTGAGGGGGAATAAAGGGTTAATCAACCACCTTTTGGGGCATAAACCATTTATCTTAATGACTTTTCATTCTTTGAAAATACATTATTGTGCATATGTATCAAATCACCATCTCAAATAGGGTCAAACTATAGACACTCAATTTTGGCCAATATTGTGCCTAAATCAATATTTAATTAAATTTCTAAAAAATTACACAATTTAAGCCTATAAATCACCTAAATTTCCTAAACTATTTCACATAATGGATTTCATAACTAATAAATATTGTGAGGCTTGATTATTTAGGGTATTACTCTGTATGAATTGATAATCTAGCATGATTTCAACCCTAGTCAAATTACAACCTATTAATTTGACATTCTTGGCCTGATCTATTAATGTAAACACGTGTGAAAATAATTCCCAAAATCCAAAAAAGCATTAAGAAAGATTAATTAAAAATAAAATATCAATTAACTTGCCTAAATAAAAATTCCAAGTTGAATTAGTGAAGTTCATTTATCAAAAAAGAAAATTTTAGCCAAATATGAAGTCAAAGTTAAGAGAGCTAATAAAGTGATTTATTAACTCCTTTTATTCCAAAAGGATGAGCCATAACCTTAAAAATATATAAAATGAGTTGTCATGGCTCATAAATATCTAAAAATGAATTGTCAAGACTTCATGAGTACTTTAACCTAACCCAGGTTTAACCTAACTCAACCTAGATTATTTTAGACTCAACTAAAGTTAGAACTAAACCTAACCTCCCTATGGTTAGAGTTAATTCTAACACCTATAAATACAAGTGCCCTCACTCTACCCAAATAATATTTTATGTGTAAGGTTATTCTATAGGAATGCCTTCAATAAGCCATCAAAGCAATGTTATGATGCCCATTTAAAACCAAGATTCACATTAATCCAAGACAAGTTATCAAAACCACAAGTGGCCATTGGAGAAATTATACCAACATGAAGAAGCATTGATATAAGTATCCATTCCCATATATTTAGCATGAACATCCACTATGCCAACAAGTGGACATCAATTTTGAAAAGAGAGGTAAAATTCTTGTATTTTTATCTCTATTCTGTAGTCTTGTCATTATGTAATTCTCCCCTAGTTCTTAGGCAAGAGTGTTTAGTTTAATTATATTATTATGCATGTATTTTTATTGTCTTCACTTAAAAAGGACCAATCAACATTTATGTGCTCTTCAAACTCCTAAGATACACAAACTTCCTAGTGTTGGTCTACACAATTACATCAGTGATTATTTTATAATATTTTAGGAGTCATATTTTGACATTGAAATAAGTTTTTTTCATAGCTAGTGTTATCCCTTAAACTATGCACCCTCTAAATTAGAATAATTGGTTTGGTGAGATAATGGGATTATCCCCCAATGTGTGGGACTCTTATGCTCCTTTTGATGAACCACTAGATATGGCTAGCTTCCTTATAATCTAAGTGAACCTATTTTAGGACTAGCTTGAAAACCTATAAAGAGCAAAAGAGAAATCTAAGACTAGTGTTAAAACTAATATTGATAAGAAAAAGTAGGAGAAATGGTGAGAGAGTTGCTAAAATGGAAAATGGTGATGCACCAAGAGTAGAGAAATCACCTCACCTTCTTGTTGGAAAAATGAAATTAAGGAATTGAATGCACCCACTCTTTAACCAAACACCAACTGCATAAGTGTTTTTCATGGAGGTATGGGAATGAAACATAGTGTTAATAAGGATGACAAATTATCCATAAATAATTCCTATATGTACCTATTTATACATAATGTATGACCTAAAAAGAATTATGATTCTTTGTAGAGGTGTAAAGAGAGGACAAAAATAAGAGGGATGAACATCCACACAAAGATAATCAACCATTAATATACACAAAATACAAAACAAGAAGAAAGGTAATCTAGTTATTATTAATTTTAGTGCCTAAATTGATATTATAGCTTGAATGGGTAGATATTTATTATACCAAGGAACACTCCATATACAATAAAAATCAAGTATTTTATAGAGTTCATCAAAAATTTATATCACTAATTCACCACTTGATTGGTAGATAAGAAATTTGAATTTCCAAAGTAGTTTCCAAAACTCTAGGTTGATTAAGAGGACCAAATCCCCATGAAATAGCCACTATGAACCATTCTCATTCAATCCATACCAAAAATATGAATATGGAAGTAACTCAAAGGATATCATAGATTTTCATGGTAATTAAGGGTAGGATTATACTTGTGTGGTTAGAAGAGATGTGTAGCCATGCTTTACCAATTTTGACAACTACTTTTTCATTTAATTCTAATCTAAATTATCCTTGCTTAATGTCCAATCAAGCCAAACCACCACCATTTTTATAACTACCATATGTATATCCACATATATCTATCTTAGGTTCTTATATGTCATATTTTCACATGTGATAGAGTTATGCATGCATCTCTCTTGGGAACCATATGTTTAGTAAGCCATGTGCATTTTAAAATTTATTTTGTTATGTGTAATCTATGTGCAAAGAGTCTACACTAAAGAAGAGGGCATGCCTTTCATAATTACTATAGTTTGGTGATCCTATGTCCATTTTATGCCTACTTATCTTTGACAATTTTAATTCTCATGTTTAAATACATGTTTTCTTCATGTTTTACCTATGTGTGACTTGATATTTGGATGTATCCTACATAAAGTGGTACGCACAAAAGGTTGGATGCATAGTGATGCTAAGATACTACAAACATGTGAAATAACATGGAGGGTAATTTATCTAAAAAAATACACAAGGCCTTAATCCCTCTTACACTTAGTCCCTTTTGGTGGTTTTCATAGATCTATGCCTTATATCTAGAGTTTAAATTGACCACAAAAAGGTGTGGTATGGGATATAGATCATACACTATGAATCATGAAGTCATATATGTAAATTTATATGGTTGGATATGTGAGTCTATCATTTAGATGTAATAATTCCCTTAAAAAGGAACATGTAGGAAGATTGAGTATCTCATATGTGTGCACCTATAAATTTTTTTTTTTTTGAGGGTGAAAAAATATTTATTTGGGGTGTTCAAAAAGGCTCTATCTATAGGCATGCATGGATATTTGGTTGAGGTACAGATCTATACTGACTACCAACTTTGGGCACTTTCAGGGGACATCCATGTGCAAGCTTATTTCTAAGGGACTCATCACTATGCAAGCATGAAAACATTATACTAGGGTCTTGTGAGCTTTGTGCATGATGGGGTGACCTGAAGGGTCAACACTTATAGATAACTTTATGATTATCTTTTCGACTAAGAAAGAACCCATTGGCATTTAAAGTGATCCATCAAGCACATAGTTATTTAACCTTTAAAAATCATTTACTCTGAAGTGAAACTATGGCATGTACCAAAATTTTGTCTTAGCTTGATCTTCATTCTTATATACCTCACCCTCATTGTGCACATCTATGCATATTACCTAACTAGTATTTGCTTAGATTACCACTAAATAATTTTAAGAAAAAGGACCTAATCAAAATAAAATAAGGAAATGTAGAACAAAAATTGTATGAAAGCACTGAGGAAAAATAAAAATAATAAATTAATATATACATGTGCACGTAGGCACTTAGGTAAATAAAGCTATGAAATAATCTAATATAATATATAAAATTTAAAAACATGGGCCTTAGACCACTTGGATAAAAATAAATACTTTAAGTTCACCTTCATTATGCATAAAAATATTACTGAGTGAAATACATAGACAAACAAAGACTTGATTCTCAAGATGGTAATACAAATCGCTAACTTCTAAAAGGAGGTGGAACACCTTCTTAGGTCCTTCCTTATTAATAGTTGGGATACTTTGCTTATACCATAGCTTCTCATTTTAGTCAAAAATACCTTTTGAAAACTCCTATGTGAGATGTCTAGGAGGGTGGAAATGAAATCCACTTGTTATTGTGGCCTCATTAGTGTCTTTGTCTTGGATCCTCAACTTTGTTGTCTATGTCAAAGATTTAGGATCATTAGTGAGGTTGAAAAATTGATTCCATACATCCTTTTATTTGCCTTTTGGTTCCATGAAATTATTCATGTCAAACTAACCTTCTTTTGTTAGGGTTGTTGGACCATCTAGAGCCTCAAACTCCTCAAGAAGGTTAAATCACTGATTTCATGCATCACCATCCCCTTGGGGACTTAAAAGATTATCCTCACTAATGTCCTTATTTTATAGACAATAGATTGCTGATACTACTTCTTCTGTAAGGTTGCTTTGGCTAAACTCATATCACCCTTTTGCCTAATAATAAAATGAACAATCTAAGGTTATTTTAAGAGTGGTTTCCTCATGGGTAAAAGAATTTTCCTTTATGGTTTGTGAGATCATATTGAGTATGATGGAGTCTCCTTCCTCATGAAAGTAGTAATCTTTTAAGGTTATTATTTCATTTCAATTCATGCCCCCAAAGTTTATTTCTTTCCAATTTAATAAAATAGGCTCAAAATGAGCCTATGATTTCCCCCACATTACTCTTCCTTATACAAGTAGATCATCAGGTTTCTTTTGAGGATGGGACACATTTTGGACTAAGATACTTTGTGCAGGCACAAGAGATATTGTGGTGTTGGTAGCATTGGAAATGTGCACATTTTGTGTTTTTTTAATATGATAACTAATGAAATTATGTGGTACCTTGGTAAAACTTCTTGTGAGGATGACATAACTGATAGGGTCCATTTTATTATGCTTGTTGCCTCTTCAAATTCACCAACTCATTGATAAAGCTTCACATGAGGAAATTAACCTCACATATCTCATCTAAGGGAACAAAAAGAGGGGTTTTTTAGTTGGTTATTTATGGAAAAAGGTGTGAAAGTTGGATGAGTAGGTAAAGGTGTAGGAATTAAATGCATTAGAAGCTTGGACATGATCTTACCTACCTAGATAAAGTAATTATATACCTTGATAGTGAGCTCATAAACATTGGGCAATGTGGTTACCACCATATATTATATCAAGGATGCTATATCATTATCAAGGTCCCTCAAGAAGTATAATAATGCTAAATTTGTAGAGGTCTTGAAAATTGGATGGATCTAATCTCAAGTTTTCTATAAAATCATATTGAAGGATGTTAAAAGCTCATGGGATGCCCACTTGATGGTGGTAAGCTATTTGATAAGGGATAGATGGTCATTTATGTTTATGAATTGCAGATAAAGCTACTCATTGATCTCATCCTATCTATGAATTAAATTGGGCCTCAAGTACCTATACCATTTTAGTCCCTTTTCTTTGAAGGATTAAGTGAGGAGTCTCATGGTGACATTATTCTTGAGTACATTATGAACAATGCACAACCCTAAAACATCCTAAATATGCCCAATAAGTGTAATGACATCTTATCTAGTGAAATATGGAAGGATTTTAAAGGTATATATTGAAAAATCATCAAATTAGGCTAGGGATAAGGGGATACCTCCATTAAAAGGCACAAGCACATGGTTCCTTCGGTCAACCATTAAATAATGTGTGAGTGAAACTCCCTCCTAGTTAAATGCATAGGGATGGACTACTAAAACTTTAAATAGATAGAGTCACTATATGCTTGGAAAACATAGTAAATGTTTTACCTACTAATAATTTCACCGATTCTCAGTTGAATTCTAAAATTGGTCCCATCAGGCATGCCATAAATTATTATTACTAAAACTATGCACCAATTAAATTGGAAGAATTGTTTTGGTGAGACAATGGGATCATCTCCCATTGTGTGTGACTATTTTTATCCTTAGTATGAACCTATGAAGATAGATTACTTCCTTTTAATCTAATTTTACCTATTATAGGACCAATAGACATACCTACATGGAGCAAAATAAAAATCTACAACTATTTTTAAACCCAGTCTTGACAAAGTAAAAAGGGGAGAGAGTGAAAAAGATATGTTGAAATGGAAAATGGTTATGCACCAAGAGTAGAGATATCACCTCAAAAATTTAATGGAATAATAAAATTAAGGAAATGAATGCACCTAGTCTTCATATAGACACCAAATACATAAGTGTTTCACATAGAGGTATGGGAATGCAATGTAACATTAAGACAGATGATAAATGGTCCACAAACAATGCCTATGTAGACTTGTCTATACAAAATATGTAACTTTAAAAGGATTTTGATTCCACATAGAGGTTATAAAGGAGGAAAGCAATGAGAGGGATGAACATCCATAGACAAAGATAAATAACCATTAATACATAAAAAAACATAGAGCATGAAGAAAGGTAATTAAATTCTTATTAATTTTAAGGCCTAATTTAATATTATAACTCAAATGGGTAGATATTTATTATACCAAGGAGATGGATCCATATACAATAAAAGTTAGGGATTATATATATAGGCAATATCTTATGTGACTAATTAATCACTTGAGATGGTAGATAGGAAAATTGAATTTCTATGTTGGTGCCTAGATCTCTAGGTTGATTAAGAGGACCAAATCCCCATGTAATAGTCATTGTGAACCATGCTTATTGAATCCATACTAATAATTTGAATATGGAATTAGCTTTAAGTATATTCTTAGATATACATGTTCATCAAGGGAAGGAGTATACTTATGTAATTATAAGAGACATGTAGCCATATTTTGCCAATTCTAATAGTCATTTTTACATTAATTCTATTCTGACTTGGCCTTGCTTGATGTCCAATCAGGCCCAACCATGACCTTTATTTATAACTACCATCTATCAATCCACCTATATCTATATGTTGACATGGACATTGTATCAGGTTCTCTTGGATTTTTTCATGTCATGTTTGTGCATGTGATATAGTTATGCACCCATATCTTGTGGGAACCATATATGCACTAAGCCATGCACATTTTAGACTTTGTTGTGTTTTGTGCAAGCTATGCATAAAGAGTATGCACTAAAGGAGAGTGTGCACCTTTCATAATTATTATAGTTTAGAAGTATTACATATAGTTTATGAATTATTATATTTGACAATCTAAATTCCTATGATTAAGTGTGCACTTGCCTCATGGTTGACCTATGCATGACTTTATACTTGGGTACATCTTGCAGAAAGGCATCTACATGAAAGTTTTGTTGCATAGAGATGATGGGATACTATGAACCCATGAAATATCATGGAGGTTAATTTATTTATGAAAATACACAAGGCCTCAATCCCTCCTGTACCTAGTCTCCTTTTATGGTTTTCACAGGTTTTTGCCTTATATCTAGAGATTATATTAGCCTATGAAGTGTGTGGTGTGTATTAAAAATTACAATATGTGAGTCATGAAGTCATAGATGTAAATTTATATGGTTTGGCATGGGAATATATCATTTGGATGTAATAATTCATCTAAATAGGAACATATGGGAATAATTATGATATCATGTGTGCACACATAATTAGAACCTTCACTCTATGCACTTCCTACTCACCACTACATGGAGTCTAGGAAGCTTACACATATGGCCTACATGCACTAATAATTATGAATTTTGAATGAGGGTATAAAAATATTTTATGGGGCTCACAAAAAGGGTTTATCCATAGTCATGCACAAATACTTAGGTGAGATGCAAATTTTCACTGATTACCAACTTTGGGTACTTGTGGGGGACATCCATGCGTAAGCTTATTTATAAAGGACCCATCATTATGTAAGTATGAATAAATGATACACAAGGTCCTATGTGTTTTACATAGTTTGGGGTGACTTGAAGGGTCAACATCCATTATGAAGACATTCAATCTACAAACATTTTCTATGACACATCTATTTTAACCCTTAAACTCAAATACCTAAAATTCATAAACTAGAATCATCAAGATCTAATATCACTAAAACATTTCCAAAATAATGAGGTAATTACTAAATTTATAGGAATCAGGGATAATATTCCATTAGGTGATCATAAAAATTCTTTACTTGAAATTTGGCTAATTCAACATATTTTAGAAAACAAGAATTCCTCAGTCATAAACAGTCTAATCATCATAAAAATAATAAAATCAATAAATCTCCATCACATAATGGAAACTTATATAACTCACTATCCAATGAATACAATCAAAATCAATAATCTATGCATGAGGACATTAATCATCCTAATCCTCATACATTATTTTAATATGATTCGACATTGTTGATTGAAGAAACCATAGATGTAAATATTAACATAGACAAATGCAATTTTTTTGAAACCTATAAAAAATCTTAGTCTTACAAAATGGTTACTCTTAACCATCATTTTAAAAAAAATTATAGATATTTTTACCTTGTCATATGAATATATATATGAGTTTTGGATCCATCACTTGTTGTGCATCACCTTATGGTCCATAAGGATGTTAAACCCATAAAGAAAAACCAATAAAAATGCATCCTAAGGTAGCACTACTTCTAAAATAAAAATTGGAGGTGAGTTTTACTATAAATTAAATATTTAGAGTGGATTTTCTATATAGTTCCAATTAGGAAAAAAACTCCCTGAATCAGAGTCTGCACATACTCTTAGGATATTAATAATTCTTAATTTTAGAATCCACAATAGGTCATGAAATTTTTTTAATAATGGATATTTTTTAATTCTATAATCATATAAAAATCACACCCATATACCAACACAATATGGCATTCATTACATAATGGGTCATATTTTGATATCAAGTCATGTCCTTTGGTCTAAAAAATGCAAGTGCAACATATCAATGTGCTATAAGAGCCATGTTCTATGACATGATTCATGATATTTTTGAGGATTATTTAGATCAAATTAGATAAATCTAAAATAAGAACAAACCATCCTCTAGTTTTACACAAGATTTTTGAATGATTAAAGGAATACAATGCTCATGTAAATCCTAATAGATGCATTTTAGGGGTTACGTCTAGAAATATATTAGGATTTATTATATCCAAAAGAGGCATAAAATCATATCCAAAAAAATTCAAATCCATAATGGAAATGCCTTCACCTAATAATATCAAACAACTTCACAGTGTATGGGGTAAGACTAAAGACATTCAAAGGTTTATTTCACAACTCATTGATAAATGTCATCTATTTACATATATTCTTAAAATGAACATTGCCTTTAAGTGGAATGAATACTATCAATAATTATTTATAATATTAAAAAATATTTTCCAATTTGCCAGTTTTGATTCCACCTATTTTAAGGAAGCCATTATGTTTATACATTTCAACTACATAACATGCCTTATGGGTACTCCTAGCACAACATGATGAATATGGGACTGAAAGAGTAACTTATAACTTAAGCAGGACTTTTGTATATTATGAATTTAATTATTCCATCATTGATAAATCATGTTTATGAGTTGTATTTTTTCCCAAAGGGATAAACCTTATTTTCTTGTTAATCAAACTAAGATCATTTCCATGGTTGACCCACTTAACTATACTTTTTTTCAAAATCAGATCTCACAAGAAGGATGGATAAATGGTCATGTTGATAAGTGAGTTTAATATTAAGTATGTTAATAAAAGGGTTTTCAAAATACAAAATTTTTTAGATCAATTATCAAAGGCACCATTTATACACTATCAACCATTAACTATGTACTTTCTTGATGTGTTTTTTCTATCCTTAGTTGAGTCATCTAAATGATCATTATATTTTTATGGTTCATTCATAAATATTAGCTCTAAGGCAAGAATCATACTCATTACTCCATAAGGTGACCTCATTCCAAAAAAAATATGCATAGGGTTTCCTTGTACAAATAAAATTGTAGAGTATGACGCTCTTATTTCCTATTTAAAAACTAGCATCAAATGTGATATCCAAAACCTATGGTATATGGGGACTATTAGCTTATCATAAAAATGGTAAATTATTAATATAAATAGAAATATGATAACCTTATTCCTTAAAAAATAATGGTTGACATCATGAAATAGTCCCTCAAGTATATTTAGTCTGAACAAGTTCCTTATTGAAATAACAAAGTTACAAATTCTATGGATACTATTTTTGTTTATCAATTGATTGTTCCAACATATGAAATCCATAAATATGAAATGTTCTATTAGATTTTTGATCCCAATTCCCCTTGGTACCAAGACATATACACAAATATCCATGACAACATCATCCATCACAACTTATCCCATAATCACAAAAAAATGTTTATACAACATACTTCATCATTCACACTCGGTAATACCCTATATCATAAAACCTATTATTAAACTCTTTTGTGATGTTTAAATTTAGAAGAGACTACCTTATCCATCATGGAATTCCATGATGAAATTTTTGGTACACATACTAGCATGATGGTCTTTCCTAAGAAAACTCTAAGGACATGATATTATTGGCCCACAATAGAAGCAATCAATATGTCAAAAAGTGTGTAAAATGTAAAAAAAATGGGAATATTATTAATTTCCCATCACAATATCTATAACCTATCTCAACACCGTGTCCCATTTTCACATGAGGGATTGATCTAAAATCAACTATAATTCTTATGATGGTCATAAGCACATAATCACCACCACATATTACTTCACCAAGTGGGTAGAGGAAATTTGGATTACTTATGTAACTAGAAATAAAATCTTCAGGGTTAAACTAATATCATTATGTTATACCATCTACTATCATTTTTTATTAGGATAAGTCTTTTAAGAATAAATATATCAAATCCCTTTGAAATCAATTTCATATTAAGTGTAAATGGTATAAATCATATTATCCTAAGGAAAATAGCCAAGCGGAGTCATCCAATAAGAACACCCTTAAAATCCTCAAACATGTTACCAATGACACTGCCACAATTGGATTTTTTACCTTTAACCTACCTTATGGGATTATTGCACAAGTATATGCATAACAATAGGGGAAACTCATTATTCCCTTACATATATGGTACTAAATCTATTTTACCAATTGAGATCAAGTTATCTTATTTATGTATCTCTTTACATAATTTAATCAATAATGAGGAATACTTATCTTCATGGTTTCATGAGCTATTATTACTGGATGAAAAAAGTCTCCATACACTTGATCACCTACAAGCATATCATAATAGGCTTTTTCTTAGCTATAAAAAAATTAAAACTATATAATTTAAGATCTGTGATCCTATTTTGAAATAGAATGAAAAATACAAATACTAAATGAGAAAATAAAATAAAATTTGAATCTAATTGGTTGGTTCCTTATGTTGTCATATCCAAGTATGGATTAGTTGCTAAAAAAATAGCAACTAGAGATGGTGAAGATATTGATGAGCCTATGAAAATCATATATCTCATGTACTTTTATGCTTAATGGATATAATGTTGTTTATATGTGAACACACACACACACACACACACCCCATAATAATAATAATAATAATAATAATAATAATAATAATAATAATAATAATAATAATGATGATGATGATGATGATGATGATGATGATGATGATGATGATGATGATGATGATGATGATGATGATGATGATGATGATGATGATGATGATGATGATGATAATAATGAACACCATTTTTATGGTACTTAATGTAAGTACCATGTTAAAAAATAGTTTTCTAATGCCATTTGTAATATATATTATCTATAAATATCCATATATATGTGTGTGTGTGTATATATATATATATAGACATATATATATATATATATATACATATATATACATATACATATACATATATATATATACACATATATATATATATACATATACATATATATATATATATATATATATACATATACATATATATATATATATATATATATATATACATATACATATATATATATATATACATATATATATATATATATATATATACATATATATATATATATATATATACATATATATATATATATATATATAGTATAAATAATCCCAAAATCATGTGTTCCATGTTAGTTAGTATCCCTTATCATACTATAGGAATATCATTGAAACATTCTTAGGATATATCTTTCCCACATCTACCCCCTCACATATATCTTTGATAAGGGAAAAAATAAGGCTATCACTATCATTATCAAAATCTCTCATTAGCATAGGATTTTTCAGTTAACAAAGGACACAAACCAGAACATGTTTACTTAATTTATGTGTGTGTTTGTTTTATTAATTTTTATCTATGTACTTTGTTTGTTTTAGTATTTGAAATCTTCTTATTTATTGCATTGAGTCAAGACTTTATGTGCATTACATTAGTTTCATCATGATTTTCCATATCATGGTGCACCGTGTCAAGCATGTGTGTCTATGCCAATTATTATGTGTTATTAAGATACATTAGAATGGTATTATATATCATTGATGATTATTATCATATATAAACTAAAAAATAAGGTTTCTCAAACCATGTCAAAAATTCATGGAAGGCTAAATAAAAATTCATCAAATTTGCATCATTATCTCATGTATATTAATACATTGCACTCATTACACAAGTCAAATCATTCAAATACTAACTATTTACTTTCACGTCCATAAAAACATCCATTAAATGAATAAGTATGTGTCAAAATATAAATAATGGGAGATATAATTACACATCATAGTAAGTACCATGTTAAAAAATAGTTTTCTAATGCCATTTGTAATATATATTATCTATAAATATCCATATATATGTGTGTGTGTGTATATATATATATATAGACATATATATATATATATATATATATATATATATATATATATATATACATATATATACATATACATATACATATATATATACATATATATATATATACATATATATATATATACACATATACATATATATATATATATATATATATATATATATATATATATATATATATATATATATATATATATATATATATATATATATATATATATATATATATATATATATAGTATAAATAATCCCAAAATCATGTGTTCCATGTTAGTTAGTATCCCTTATCATACTATAGGAATATCATTGAAACATTCTTAGGATATATCTTTCCCACATCTACCCCCTCACATATATCTTTGATAAGGGAAAAAATAAGGCTATCACTATCATTATCAAAATCTCTCATTAGCATAGGATTTTTCAGTTAACAAAGGATACAAACCAGAACATGTTTACTTAATTTATGTGTGTGTTTGTTTTATTAATTTTTATCTATGTACTTTGTTTGTTTTAGTATTTGAAATCTTCTTATTTATTGCATTGAGTCAAAACTTTATGTGCATTACATTAGTTTCATCATGATTTTCCATATCATGGTGCACCGTGTCAAGCATGTGTGTCTATGCCAATTATTATGTGTTTTTAAGATACATTAGAATGGTATTCTATATCATTGATGCTTATTATCATATATAAACTAAAAAATAAGGTTTCTCAAACCATGTCAAAAATTCATGGAAGGCTAAATAAAAATTCATCAAATTTGCATCATTATCTCATGTATATTAATACATTGCACTCATTACACAAGCCAAATCATTCAAATACTAACTATTTACTTTCACGTCCATAAAACATCCATTAAATGAATAAGTATGTGTCAAAATATAAATAATGGGAGATATAATTACACATCATACCATAAATACATCCATAAGCATTTAAATCAAATAAATCTTCCATGAAATAATAATCATAATAAAATAATGAGACATATAGCAAGGTCCAAAAGTAAACACACACACACACACACACACACACACACACACACACACACACACACAATATCAAAAGCCCATATATACATCTGTATAATACATAAAAAAACATGTATTAAAATCCTATCAACTTTTGCTCTAACCCTTTAGTCGAAGACTCTAAGAAGGTGATCTTAGTGATTCTCTATGATATCTACTCCATAGAGGACCCATCACATACTTTGAAGACTATCATATAGATTTTTTTGATGTTATTATCCATGTTGTCCTGATCGATGATCTTGATATCATTCTAGATTACTCTACAAAATAAGGTTTTTTCTAATCCATAGGTACTACATGCTTGTAAATTATCCTATAATAAGTATCTTGATCTATGTCCAACACTTCATATCATAAGGAATTGATAAGGATAGGTGTAGTTATCATTCCTCTTAGTCTATCCCTCTCCTCTTAAACCTCCATGTTTCATGTTACATTGAATCCCAATATGGTCACAATCTATGTGCATTGTCTAGCATCATATATTCATCATCTATCTATGTTTCTACATCAACTATAGAAAACACCTCATCCCTCCTCTCTATATCTATATTCAATAAATCTACCTATCTATAGAATCATGATATATAAAACACTTGAGGCTAGCTGACTATCTCTTTGTCCCCATCACCCACTATCCCTAAAATTTCCATGAATCTCACAATAATCTCTCATAAAAAATTATTAATCAACACCTCATACTAATATTTCATGTTAAGATGTCCCTGCTCCATCTCCTCTAGTTAGAAAAATCATAGGTTGCATAATTTTCCCTCTATATCATCTTTTTCCCTCCTCACTATTAATCAAAATAGTAATAATATCGCCTCTATCTCCTTCATCACTTTCTCCAACATGTTCTACATCATCTCCTCCTCCTCCACTATCTAGGTGATCCATATGTAACCTCATTCTCTATTATCCTCCCCATTATGTTAGTCCCCTCTTGAGTCTCTAAATTCTATCTTTAAGTGTCCCCAACCTCTGGTGTGGAACAATAATTCTCAATAGTTGCATCTACTACCACTATACCCTTTAAACATCTATCACTCATCTATCGACAATAACTCTAATAATCTAAAAAGATATAGTTCATGGGACAATACAACTAGACTTTGCTACACTTGGGTCTATTTATGGTCCCCACTATCAAGTCACCCTCACTACTTGGGCAAATATGTATGGCCCTAAAAGTATATCCCATTCTATCTATAAATTCCTCAATATCATGTATATTATATATCTCTCTATAATGTACTCATGTATCCCCATATTATAATATAATGTCATCACATAAACCATCCTTACCAATTCATAAACCCCTATTGGTTCAGTCTCTTAGTATAGTGCCCATGTAATATCCTGAGTGGTGAGTTCATAAATAGATATCCTATAATAGACCAAGTTACCTAGGTTTATCTATTGTACCATAACTATCATATGCCATATATATGAAAATGGATCCTTATTTACTCTCCCAAACTAATATCTAACTAGCATATATATAGGTATGGGCATGGGAGCATATATATATATATATATATATATATATATATAAGTATCACATTTCCTATAAACTTGCCCTTCTTGTAGGCTATTGTATGAAAATCCCTCTATAAGTATGTCAATACACATGAAGCCTAGACAAATTTTGCATAAAAATATATCATGTCTCAAACAAAATATACCAATATTGATAGAAAGAGTCTCTGACTCTTGTTAGGAAATGATATTTTACTAATAAGAGCCATAAAAACTAGCGTAAATGAATTCATATCCCCCTACCATACAAGCATCCAAATTTATACTTGAATCAATCATTGGGATAATCACATCCCAAAAATATCCTATCTAATGATAAAACCTATGTTTTCTCTTTACAATACACATTTCATCTCTTATCGTATATGAAATATTATCCACACATCCTCAAGTCACTGTAAGCTCTCCTATAGGTAGGTGAAAGGTACTCATCTCTAAGTACCACCTCTCTACTAGTTTAGTCATTAACAATCTATCAACATAGGTATCTGGCATTTATATAATATATGAAAATTTCATTGCCTTTAATACCCCCACCTCATAATTTATGAAAATACTCCTTAGTTGTAACATTATATATCTATTATATCATGCTATAAGGATATGTAGTCACTCCTACATAATAATAAAAACATACACATATTTAATTTACCAATAGGTAAAAAACCCACTCCTCATCACTAATAAACAATTTAAAAAATTTGATCTCATCATTAATCATTTAAAATTTATACTAAAAATTCACTTCATCATTAACCCTCATGAATTCCTCACCAATAGAGATGAATTTTCCATTACCCATGACGAATCCACCATTACCCATGAGAAATTCACTACTAAGATGAATTATCTATTTTATTAAATTAGTTCACCATGAACTAATACAAATTTTATATGCCAATGGTAAATTCATAACTATTATATGAAACCATTGTTTGACTGAATGAATTCATTAGTGTACAAGATAATTTCACCAATTTTGATGATGAAACTAGTATTTCCTTAGTAGTGAATTCATTTCACCAAACTTTAACATGCATTTATGATATGAAAAATTAAATTCTACAAATTCAAAACATCACTTACTAGTGGCTCACACCCATATGGTCTTTGACGCTTCCCCCTTGTTTATTGTGATGTTGATCGACTAGGATACAATCCATTTTCTCTAACTTTTAACAATCTAGATCACTATTCCAATCATAGATGGAAAATAGTAAATAATGAATTAAATTTACCCTTACCCATATTTATTAAACCCAAACCATACAAATTTTTAGCACCCTCAATCACTTGCTCTTTATAGATTCCATTTTTCTACTATTTTTCAAATCTATAAGACTATTTTAAATCCCATACACATTTAATGATGGGGAATCAAGAACAACACACCTATTCTGATCCCACTTGTTAGGATCTTTCTCCTCAGAAGGAACACAATATGATTACCAAATACAAGCAATTAAACATGCCGAATTAACCAGAAGTAATAAGTAACTAGAATTCACAAATAGCACAGAATATTAGAGACAACACAAACTGTATTAACACTCATCTAGAAAAGAATACAATGAAGAGACACCACACTCTTCCACACTTTTCAGGCTTCCCACACCAAGTGTACAATAATTCTTCTCAAGAGTTCACTCTCCTATCAAAAATGGTCCCAACACACAACTCACACACAAAATTGGTGTTCACCTCCAACCAGTCAGTAATAACCCTACCAGTAACAAGTACTCAAAGTACTTCAAGTAGATCTCCCATAAGCTTGCAACAACCTACAACTCAAATGATCTTACTTACACATGTAGATCTTCAAACGTGGCCTTGCACACCTGCTGACCAAGATCCTGCAACTAGAAGAAATCTTTTTCTTGCCTTAATTACAATACATGCCAATGGGTCTATAAATAGATCCCACACTTAAACAATAACTTAGACTTCTAATTTAGAACAATTAGACTCGTAAATCAAGACCAACAATATCCTTTTACATGCAAACACTTGGTTCAATGAACTAACTTTTTGTGCAACGAACAGTTCTAGAACCGCACAGGTGACCGATCGGTCCCTGTCTGCCTAGAGATGACTGACGTCGGCTGATAACCTGCTGATGTCGGTTGCCCTTCTGTTCACCCCTGATCGATGTTGGTCGGCCTAACCGACGTTGGTGACTATGACACTCAGCAACTCCTCCATGTCTGCAAATAGTTGAAGATTTTAGCTCCACAACCTAACAATCTCCCACTTGGAGATAAATAGCTGCAACTATACCTGTACCTATACATCATCTAGTTTGTTCCCTTGGCTTTGTATCCCTCTTCAAGATCACTCTTGAAGACCAACCACCACAAATCCTATGGTGTACCTCCTGTCATCCAAATCACCTGCCACATCCACATCTATAAACCCATGTAGAAAAGAACTTGAACCTGCATAGCATGTGCACCTGTTACTAGTCCCTCTAAGAATCCACTGAACTGCCCTCCAGTGCTTCTTACCCAAATTGGCTCCAAACTTTCTGACAACACCCACTACTTGGGCAAACTCAGGTCTAGTACATACCATGTACTTAACCTCATTATGTGAATCAAGACATTGTCCATAGAATTGTCCAACCATCGGTGTGTTAACCAGTTTCACACAATCATCTGAAGACAAAGTCAACCTGTGACCTTCCATGTCCCTAAAACACACACATGCCAAAGAATCTTGCTACTCCTAGATTCCTCATGACACACCTCTGAATTATCTTTACCTTTAGTTCAACAACTCCCTGTAAGTGTAACCCTACAATAAGCACACAATACAGTAATAAGATAATGTAGCTAATATTATCCAACCTGGTAAAGTGAAACACAATGGTCAAACCTCCATTGTCCTGTAGTTTATTCAAGACCATATACCCTGGCCTTCCATCTCACATGTCCATTTCCGCTCTTCTTTATCCTAAACATCCATTCGTCTCTCAGTGCTTTCTTTTAGCTAGCAACTCCACCCAAAAACTCCCATTTGGTTCTTCTCCAAGGAATCACATCCTTCATCCATGCCAAGCTCCAACTGTTTCCTGGATCTACCTACTGTACTTCTTTAATAAATTCTTGGTCCTTTACCATCAGTGAGCAACAAGTAGTGTAAAGGAAGGGAAATGATGAATTTGAGGCTTACTTACCCTTTAAGACCTCCATATGGGCACTTGAGACTCCTTGATAGCTTGTTATCCACCCAAAATCCATCTCAGTGACCAATGCCAGTCACATCTCAGTCTGCACCCTACCGACGTCAGTTCCATGTGACTACCTCATCACTGATGTCGGTTCTCCCTGACTGACGCCAGTGTTTATCTATCCCTAAGTCACCAACATCGAGCTACACATAGCCGATGTCGGTCCCTGTCTGGATGTCGATGCTGGTTTTCTAACTGATGTCAATCTCTATTTTTTTATTGTGAGAAATGACTTCTACCTGCGTGCTCCTTTTGGATCAAACCCTTATCCAAATCACCCTTGCTCTGCTCAGATTTCCTCAGCCCCTTACACTGATCTCTGTCTGTCACCTTCTCCTTGAAAACCAAGGCTTTCCTGTTCTTGTCACAAACATCAAATTTCTCAAGAAACATCACCTTCTTCTTCTGCATACAGAAATCTCAATCCATGCTCTTCAAATCTGAAAGCATACCCTTTGACTCAAGAACATGCATCCCCTTCTTATTCATGTGACCAAGCCTATTAAGCCACATCTTCGAATCTATAGTTGAAGTAGATAAACCAGAAGGAGAATCAGTAATACAAGTAGATAGATAAAGCGTACCTACTTTCTTACCTCTTGCTACAACAAGTGCACCTTTGGTAACCTTCCAAGAGTCTGCTGTGAGAGTTACTATGCAACCCTCATCACCCAAACTTCTTACAAAAATTAAATTCCACTTTAGAACTGGGACATGCATGACCTCGTTCAACACCCATGTGTTACCTCTCTGTAATTTCAGCTTCACTTTCCCTTTGCCAACCATCTGACAAGGCTTACCATCCCCTAAATAAATTTCTCCAAAGTCTCCCTGGACATTCTCATGAAAAAATTCCCTATTTGGGGATGCATGAAAAGAGGCACCAAAATCTAAAACCCAAGATTCTACTTTATCCAAAGAACATACCAGAGCATCTTATGCAACAACACTTGCAACAATACCTGTAACACTTGCTTCTTTATGTCCTTCATGTTGATCTTCATCTGACCTACAATCTCTCTTTAAGTGCCCTTGCTTTTCACATTTCTAGCAAGTTATTCTACCATACCTGGACTTGGATCTCTTGCCTATCTTGGACCTTGATCTCCCATGCTCGATCTTCTCTCTTTGCCTTCCCTTAATTTCAACACTCAAAGCATTCCCTGATGATTCACCTGTGCTTTTCCTACGTATCTCTTCATTCAAGATTACACTCACAATATCATCCACCTTTAAGATTTTAGAAGTAGATGCAATATTACTAACTATCATTACCAAACTCTCCCAACTTTCAGGTAATGAGCATAAGATTAAGAGAGCCTTAATTTCATCATCAAAAATAATATTGACTGAATTTAACTAGTTTACCAAACCATATAAATCACTAAGATGACTATGAATAGATCCACCTTCCAACATTTTCAAATTAAATAATTGCTTCATAAGAAATACCTTATTCAAAGCTTAGGGTTTTTCATATAAATTTGCCAAAGATTCCATCAACTCTACCATTGTCTTAGCGTGTGATAAGTTGGGAATCACAGACGATGTAAGACTCAACCTTATAGATCCCAGAGCCTTCTGATCAAGAACCTCCCATTCTTCATCCTTCATATCTGTGGGCTTGCATGCAACCCCACCCAATGGTAAGTACAAATCTTTTTGATATAGATAATCTTCAATCTGCATCCTCCATAATTGATAGTTCTTGCCATTAAACTTCTCCATTCGTAGCTTACTTTCTTCTACCATTGATATACTCCCACTCAAATAAAAACCCCTGTGAGTAACCTGTAATCAACACACACTAACCAGATCTGAAACACCTATTAGTATCCCAACCAAAAGCTTTGATACCAGTTGATGGGGAATCAAGAAAAACACACCTATTCTGATTTCACTTGTTAGGATCTTGCTCCTCAGAAAGAGCACAATATGATTACCAAATACAAGCAATTAAACATGCAGAATTAACCAGAAGCAATAAGTAACTAGAATTCACAAATAGCATAGAATATTAGAGACAACACAAACTATATTAACACTCATCCATAAAAGAATACAATGAAGAGACACCACACTCTTCCACACGTTTCAGGCTTCCCACACCAAGTGTACAGTAATTTTTCTCAAGAGTTCACTCTCCTATCAAAAATGGTCCCAACACACAACTCACACACAGAATTGGTGTTCACCTCCAACTAGTCAGTAATAACCTTGCCAATACACAAGTACTCAAAGTACTTCAAGTAGATCTCCCATAAGCTTGCAACAACTTGCAACTCAAATGATCTTACTTACACATGTAGATCTTCAAATGTGGCCTTGCACACCTGCTGACCAAGATCCTACAACTAGAAGAAATCTTTTTCTTGCCTTAATTACAATACATGCCAATGGGTCTATAAATAGATCCCACACTTAAAAAATAACTTAGACTTATAATTTACAACAATTAGACTCACAACTCGAGACCAAAAATAGCTTTTTACATGCAAACACTTGGTTTAATGAACTAACTGTTCATGCAACGAATAGTTTTGGAACCGCACAGGCGACCGACGTCGGTCCTTGTCTACCTAGAGATGACTGACGTCAGCCGATAACTTGACGATGTCGGTTGCCCTTCTGTTCACCCCTGATTGACATCGGTCAGCCTAACTGACGCCAGTGACTGTGACACTCAGGAACTCCTCCATGTCTGCAAACAGTTGAAGCTTTTAGCTCCACAACCTAACATTTAATTCCTTCAAATTTATCTACATGCCTATTTTTATGATATTATATCAATAAAATCATTTTAATTTAAATGAATGGAATCAAATTACTCTTTATCCAATATTGTAACTTAATCAAGATATATTGTTTCCTCATCTATCCTCTTGAATATATCATTACTTGGGGAAAATATCCATAGTGTGTGGTTTGCTATTTAAATATTTTATTCCATTCAAATTTTTATTCACTCAAGGCATGCAAGCATTTTTTTTAAGAATAATAAATAAATAAAACTCTTATCATTATTTATCTCATCATCATTAATTAATTTTGAGCTCTTGTCAATATGCGTTCTCCTCACACAACCTACCAATGGGAATCTACTAACCCAATCGCTCTCTTAGGACACTTGGGGAATTTTTAAATTTTCACAACCATTTACACTCTACTTTTATTTATTTTAAGAAAATCATTACCTATTATAGTGGATACATCATTGAAAAGAGGTCCAAATGTAGACACCTAAATTATGCCAAATTTAGTGTTATAATTAACTTTGCTAAATATTAACACAAAATCATCTAACTCACTCACAATCCAAATTTTATCCTAAGACTAATAACACCACTTTCCCTCCATAATTTAAATACTTAATTAATTATTCAAATTTTCATTAATAATACACACATAGTCTCACAAATAAATAACAAAAGATTTAAAAGTCCAAAAATCTGAGTCACCAACAATTTCCTTAATTCTCTCAATTGAGAGGTTGAGTCACTTAACCATTTACCTTATTTTTTTGCCCAAGTGATAATTCATTCAGCCAAATCTGTAAGAAATTAAACTAAATTTATGAGTCTCCCAACTACCTTGACTTATTCATAAGAATATTTCAACAACCAAAAACTTTCCCACATTTTTCAACCACTTGAATAATTATCTTCTCCACTTGGATGAGGACTCAAATCTGACTATTCAAAATCAAGATAATTAAATAAATATAAATTTATCCTATTTATCCATTTTCTCATATAAATGTTTCTAAATTTATATATTTTATCCACCATAATTAATCCAATATCAATCTATCAAATTTTATATTTTGTATCCTCTTGACAATCAACATCATCTGACAAAGTGCTACTAAAATTCACCTTGCATTAAATATTTCTCATTGAGCTTCCACGTACAAAGATGACAAGAGCACATCCAAGTCATAAAATTTGAATATATTCAAAAAAAATTCAAGGTGAATGTGTGTGTGTATATATATATATATATATATATATATATATATATATATATATATATATATATATATATATATATATATATATATATATATATATATATATTTTTCATATTTTACCTCTATTCGAGGTTTTAGATTTATTTTAGAATAACTTCTCAGTTGTTTATTTTGGTCTTTTAGATTCAAAATTTTAATATCTAGTTATTACACTTGATATATTTCATTTGTGACACAAACATACTATGTAATTTTTTTTTTCCAAAATTCCAATATAATATATTAGTGTATTATCTCTACATATGTCATGTCAAATTATTTTTGGAGATCTTTCTTTGTAGCACTAATCATCTTCATTGAGCTACTAATGATGACTAGATTAATGGAAAAGAACAATGATTATAAAAATATCCTCCCTTGTTGTTTGAGGTAGATATTGGTATCATATGTGCTCCTTTGGAATCCATTTTTATGAGATGCTCATGTATTTTTTATATACCAAGATATAGGAGCCTATTTGATTCCATACAATGACTAGATAAATCTACATAATTTCTGCTCCTTGTCCGTTTTACCATATCCTTCTTATTGGGTCTTGTATACTTCTTCATGTATATATACAATTAAGAAATAAATTTTTATGTACATATGATGAACATTTCATTTA
>JARHVA010007480.1:470000-527500 GCA_037957365.1 Torreya grandis | reverse complement strand
ATCTTTCCAATCAACCAAATCACCAACCTAGATCCTCACACAATAACCATCGAATGTTGAATCAATCACCGATGGTCACCTTGACCTCCAATGGTCACCTTAACCACCGACAGTCAACCCAACTACCGATGGTCACTATGGCAGTAAAAACCAACAAGATAATTTCACCTACCCACACGTAACTAAACCTAATTTTCTATGTTTTTTCCTATTCACAGACCCCTTTTAGATTTTTTAAAGCATACCCCAAACCTCTAACACTAGTATTAAATAGTTTTAACCATTTCTAGCATATTTCTAAGAAAGTATTCTTGTATTCAATTTAAGTATCCTTTTATTATTGATGCAAGTACCTTATATTTTGTTTATAATATTAATTATTTAAAATATGTGGATTGACAGCCCCTAAGGAAGTTCTTGACTTAGGGATCTATTTATCTCTAGGTAGTCCACCCAACTATATATCTAAAAAACAAGTTTGATTTAGTGATTTTTTATCTATAGGTCATCTTCTTAAGCCAAAGAGGAGATCTTCACAATATTATAAATTCAATGTGTGCACTATCAATCAATTTTTTTAACCATACTCGTACTTAGTTTCTTCTTTTCCTTCTTTCCAATAATAAATAAAAAATTCATTGAAACATTTTGACACAACTAGTGGGACCCTTGTATCTCTACTTGGGTTCTTGTTTTTGCATTCTCTCTATATTATATGCTCATTAAAAAAATTAAAATTTTATTTTGGACTTAAAAATAAGTGCATACATTGATTGCTTGAAAGTTTAGTTCACATAGCTTAACTTAAAGGCAAATTAATCTATCATAGATTCACTCTTTGATATAAACACCTAACCATACCACTTTCATCAATTAAACATTAACATACTTGAGACAAGTCCTGATTAGAATTTCATCACCTAGTAGTTAGATTAAACTTTCTTGATGATCCTATTTGGACGTCATTACTAAGGGTAGGACCAGCTCAGCTCTCTACTTGGGTATAATATATATATATATATATATATATATATATATATATATATATATATATATATATATATATATATATATATATATATATATATATATATATATATATATATATTAGATAAGACCCTGACACCCTTATCACTATTGTGTGTGAAGTGAGGGGGTGGGCCCCAATACCAAGCCATGTATTGATTCTAAAATAGATTATTTTTGAGTTCCTAAACACAACTTGAAACTGATTTTAGTCACATGTCTTATTAAGGCATAGGCCAAAAGTGAGATTAATTATAACTCTAGGGCTTAATGCATATTTTAGAGTGTGATTTTATTTATTTTATCTTTTATTGTCTTCTCTTTGTTTCAGTAGTAAGGTTGTTTATTCTTTTTATCTCCCTTATCTCATATGGTTCTCTTCTGCTAGTAGTGAAGATACCTTGTAGGGTAAAATCCATCACCAAGACAACCTATCTCTTCTACCTCTTCATCCATAGACTATGTTTCCAAACCAATAGACTCTCCTCACCCCATAATAAGGCCTACCTTCCCTCAAGAGGCTCCTCAAGGAGATGTTGATTTTACCACTTTCTTCAACAATAATTTTGTGGCCTTGAAACATTACCTTACAACCACATCTTACAATATCCTAGATTTGGCTCCATCTGTAGATTTACCTATATCACCATGGTTACTACCTAACCATTAAATACCCAAGTTTACTCATCAAGAAACAACCCATTTGAGACTACCATTAAAAACCAACCAACTCAAACTACCACTACCCTTATACCTTATACTTCTACCAACCACTCCTCCATAATAAGAGTGTATATCTCTATCACTACCAACCTTCCCTTAGCTACCCCCAACCCACCAACCACTACTTACCTTCAAATCCTTGTGGTTTCCATACCCTCTACCCTACCACCAATTATCACAAGGGTCACCAACCTAACTATTGATCATATCCAACAAGCATCCCTTGGACTAAATTTTGGCTACATCCCTAATCTACAAGGGTATGTACCCACTACTCAAACACCTACCTATACCTACCCTTATGTATCATCCACCTAACATTTGTCATCCACTTACGCATAGGTGGTAACCTCTCAACCTTATACCCACTACCAACATGTCTCTTAACCACTGCAACAGTATGCATCTTATAACCTTTTAGGTACACAACCCCAAGCTAACCTAATGAAGATATTTATGGATAATATGAACAATTTAGATTCATCCATTTTAGCTTCTCACAACATATTTTCATATGACCAAATTTGTGATGAACCCATCCATCCATCCATACCCATCAAGCCATATCCTCCCCAGTGGTAACTTCCTAAGTTCTTTAAGTTTCAAAGTAAAGAAGATCCATAATAACACCATAGGGAATTTAGGAATGCTTTCTATCTCATCACCTATGATGAGCCCTTCTACTCCACACCTTCCCCATGTTTCTAGCTAGTCTAGCATTGGATTGGTATAGTGCCATACTTAAGCACTCCCTTTTCTCTTTCACCCAACTGACTCAAACCATCTTGGACCACTTTTTGATCAATATCTCCAAGAAAGTTTCTATCACTGATCTCTACCCTATTTGATAGTTTGAGGATGAGTAAATTGTTGATTTTGTGGCTCATTAGATTAGTCTTATTAACCAACTTTCCTTTTTCTTGCCTCAACTTGAACTCATTAAACTCTTTGCTCGAGCATGTGTCCATAATTTCTCCTCTACACTACATGTCTAAATATTTTAAACCATCAATGAAGCCTTTACCATGGCCTATAAGTTAGAGAACCAAGACATTGATGAAGGAAAGCTAAAGCTCAAAAACAAGAACTCTACCTATAATTTTTATGAGGCTTCTTCCTCCAAGTCAAGCAACTAATCCAATACCAACACCAAAATCAAGGGAACTATGAATGCAGTTGTCCTTAAAGCCACTCCTCCACCTTATATCGACCAATCTAATCCCTCTAGTTCCTCAAAGCAAAACATAAGGAATAAAATTGAAAAAATCAAAAGTAATTAAATCCACTCAAAGAATCCTATGCTTCTATTTTGGAGAAGTTATTGAAAGCCAACATCATTCAACTTCCTCTTATCAAGCCACCCCAAAAATTTGAATCCTCTCATCCCAAACCTAGTTGATACAATGAGAATGATCTATGCACCTTCCAATGAGTAATAAGACATGATGTCAGTAGGTAAAACACCTTTAAAAGACTTGTTTAGTCCTTCATTGATAATGGGGAGCGTATATTGGATAACCCAAATGCACCATCAAACCAAGCACTTGATATGTTTAAGTAACCTTTCTCAAACCATGATCCTACCAAGAATGATAAAAACAACATCAAGTGCTCTCATGAAACCAATATAGTTAACATGGTCCTTGACACACTCATTGCTAAAGAGTCTATTTACCAACTTATTTATCTCTCACATTCTCTATTTATTTAGGAAGTAGAGTTATCTTCCCTTCCTCTAGATACCCAAACCAAGGAAATACCATCTTCTCCCCCTCCACTTATTGAGGTAATAGATCCATTAGCCACACTTTTAGCCAACATATCTGAACAACTAGCTATCACCACCCTATCTTTACCTTTAAATGCCAAACAACCTACTCTCCTTTCATAAATCATTCCTAAGGAAGCAATCCCCATGTTCACTCCTCCCACAAAAGAGCCACCTATCTAAACCTTGCATCCTTTGACTGAGGAAGAGGACAAGGTTAAATATCCCTGTGTCTCCACCTATGAACCTATCTTTTAGGTCTACCATTTAGGGAATTAAGCCAACCTATAAACCATTCTCTAGACTAGTGCAAAAATTGAATTTTATCTCCAAACCTAACATAGATCAAACACCTTCTGATAGTAATTAGGGATACCTTATATCACTAAGAAAGAGACTTAAATCATACCTTTGTTAAATCAACCCACCACTTCCACTATCCAAACCTCTACCTTATCAGTCACACCCATTACAAATCTTACAAATTTGATGAACCCTCAATCACTCAAGACACTTAAACCTCAAGAAAACAAATTACCCTCTTAAACCAAGTTGACCAAGCTAATCAAGACCTTGGCATCTTCCCTACACCAAGCCTTAGTCACCAATCTATGAAATTAGACCTAACCTCTTTGAACCCACAAACTAAATGCCAAACCAAAGCATCAAAAGAGGTAAAAGCACACAAATATTGTAAGGCTTAAATTTTACCTCCTTCAAATTTTCCCTCCATTCTAAGGCCTCATCCCTCTACCTTCATAGTTTCTCTCTGATGCACCTCTTTTCATCACACCAACAATACCTAAGATACCTACCTTGTAATCTTCCACCTCTAGCTCATCAACCTCCTTGCCTAAACCAAAGCTATCAACCAAGTGTACCACCCTTCCCAAAACACCTATCACCAAACCTATTTATAATTAACCTCCTATCTCAACCACCAAAGCAAAAACCACTAAACCTTTACCATATTTGGATAAATTATATTTAACCATTTCCCCTAGGTTATTACAACACTCTTGTTTACCATTACCTCCTATCAGACCCTTTAACCCTCTAGCTTCTAAACCCATTTGGTACAATGACCACCACATGTGTTCTTATCATAGGACAACTGACCATGATATAGATAACTACAAAGCTATCCAAACCATCATCGATTAAATTTATGATGAGGATGATATGTTAATAGATAAACCTCCTATAAGTCCCATACTAATCTAACCACCAACCATACCTACCCAACACTCACCTACTCCTTCACTCTCACCTCAGAGTGAAGATGAATCTAACCACTCCTCTAGCTTAACCTCTCCCTTTATCTATACTATCAATGTGGTCACAAGAGCATAGTATAAGGATAAGGGGAAGTCTAAGGTGTCCATTCCTTGGGCATACCCCTCTTCAAACTCCTAGCCAACCTACACCTAACTGTCTCCATCTTTGACCAAACCCAAGGTGTCTATCTTAGGTGCCTCTTGATCTAACCCCTTAGAATCCATTAGGAGAGTTATCCTTAAGTAACTTCATCATATCCTAAAAACAATGATATTGTATGAGTTAATCTCTACCTCTCCTCATCACCACCAATCACTAATAAAATGTTTTCAATCCATTGAGATCAAACTCAAGGACCCCCAACCTCTAGCCACCTTTGTCAGTGCCCTTCAGATTTCTAACCTTGTTACCTTCAAAGATTTAGAAATACCCTCCATCCATATTGAGGACTTAGATCTTCCTCTCTTTATCACTACCTACATCAACCAATCCTACATCAAATAGGTCATTATTGATGGGGGCATATCATCAACATCATGTCCTCTTATGCCTACAACCAACTCAACTTGTTGAACAATGTCATATCTAAATATTTGGCCATCTTTTAGTCCTTAAACCATACCATGGCCACTACCTTGGGAACTATGATCCTTCATATCTGTTTAGGACCCTGTACACTCCCCAAAGTTTCTATGTTATAGAAGGTGAATTCTAATACAATGTCTTATTAGGATGACCTTAGATTCTCTCCATGGGTTGCATTCCCTCTACCCTCCACCATTGTATTAAGTTTGAACATGAAGACTAGGTTATCAGAATCTATGCTAACCCAAGTCCTTTCTCAAAATGAAACATAACCTATCACCCCAATGATGTCCTCATACCCCCATCTAACACACCCTCAACTACTAAAACTCAACTTCTAACCACCAAAATATATATCATATCCCCTTCCACCGATGAGGCATCAACTAGTTCCTCTATACATTCATACCAAATCCCTACCATAAACCTGTTGATTCTTCTAAATGTACCATAGATGCCCTTAGTGTTTAAATAACACATCTCATTTTAATAATTTAGTAAATTTAGAGCATAAGTTGTAGGTTTTGGCAATCTAGTTGCCTGTGGTAAAATAGTAGAAGAGTAAGATAATTGTTCCACAATATTTATATACTTTGGTGGTAGGGAGCCACTTTGGCCCGTTCTTTGTGAATATTTGTTAATACTTAGTGATTTATGTTACTATTTTAATCTACAGACTAATCTAAGTGGAAATTTATAGTGGCTAAAAATAAAATGTTCTTGGTGTAAAAATGAGCAAAGAGAAGGGTTGAACAAAAAAAAAGAGTGATTGCCAAATTTAGACCTGAACATTATGACAAAGTATTAATGGAAAATGAATACGCATTTAACAAATATATAATTCAACAAAGCCTAATCTCAAATCTCATTATATATTAGGAAAACTTCAAGGGAAAATGTCTAAGAATCACAAGGATGAACAAGGTATACTTTAAAGATTTACCACTATAATCAAATTGCAATTGCACATATAAATATAGAGAAAAAAGAGCTGAAGTATGACCTAAGATCTTTAAAATAATCTATCATAATCACAAATTAAAAACCTTATAATTAAAGAATGTTATTCAAAATTTAAAGATACTATTCTAATTCAAGACCTCTACTAGAAATTGAGAGAAAAGCTATATTATTAATTAACACATCAAAATGGACAATCCTTACAAAATTCTATGATCTTATTAATTTCTTCAAGTATACAAAATTAGCTTAAAATCTCTCCCTCTTTATAATATTCATACATGACTTTATAAGAAGACTGGATAGTATACCGGTCAATTACAAAATATAGGTGTACAAAGATAGGGATAGATGTACTTACAAGTTCTAAAATACACATGCTTTTCCAAATTATACTGACCTAGAGGCAAATATGCTAACAAACTAGCATATGCCTTTACAATGGGATATTATACTTCAAAATGTTACAAAACATTTAAAAAATAAAATATGCTTAATTTGATGGAGGGGCCCCTGGTTGTCACTGCTGGAGGATGCTCATGGCTCTCCCATGCTATTCATCAATTAAGTCTAGGTTCATAATAGGCTTCATGATTGTTTCTTCCTCTTGATATGATAGGTCATCAAATTCTTTTTCATTCCTATCTATGGCCTCTTTGATACTCCTACCTTTGTTTATTCTTTCCCCTACATTGAGTATCATGCCTAGGATTTTGTTGTTGTCACCCCCATATTTGCCTTGGCTTTTTCCTTTAATTTCCTAGGTTACCAAAGTAGCCCTATGCTTGAATTCCTAATCACTAATGATCCCAAGGGAATTGGGTTGTGTAACATCTATAAGCATGGTCCCAATAAGTTTTTCAATTATTGTAATTAGTTCCTTGTTTTCCTTTAGGACCCTTTCCATACCATTATGCCATGCACTCAAACTTTGAGACTTTTCAATCATAATTCCCATAATTGTGCTCAAATGAACCAAACTGGTGGTCTTGAAATTTGGCATCTACTTCTTTGCCTAAATGTTGAGGAGTTGAGATATTTCATCTTTAGAGGCCTAACACTAGGTGACTAAACTCTTGGATAGTTCACATTTTCATTCTAATGCACTTTTCCTAAATTTCATCAACTTAAGTGCCTCAAACATGTCATAAAATGACTTTTTAAGTAGATTGATTATTATATCTAGTACTAATAGAATTGCTTGTTTTTCCAAGTTCTAGATCCTCTTCTTCATACCTTGTACTCTAGCTTTATCTTGTGCTAAATGGGCTTTAATTAGACTTTCCACATCTTCCTCATGAATTTCAACCTCTCCAAGTTGTTGGCCACCCATTGGGGTTAGTCCTATAAATGGTTCCACTTTATGAAAGGTGTATTATTTCATCCCAACCACATCTATTGTAGTTATTATTCTCTCCAACCCAGCTATTTTAGGGTTGAAATGGATAGTAGTATCTAGTTCTTTGAACTAGGGAGGTTCTAGGACCTCCAAACCTAAGTTAGTATATGCTTTCGAAGCATCCATCCTTTTGATTTCTAGTCCTTCAATGACCACAATTATCCTTTATTCCTACTCCTTCACTATAGCCCTTATCCAAGGCTTCATATCATCTTGTATCCCAAAATTAGTTACCCTTGTCATGGCCCAAGAATGAGAAAGAGAGGGGATCTTTTGAAACATACCATAGATGAACTAGTCATCAATGACTAGTCCATGGATTGGGAACTCATCACTAAATAGATTTACTTCACTAGTGGGATGAGTGAAAGTGAATCTCAATCTCTTCTTTGGTCCCATAGGGACTAGTGCTAGTTCTAATTTTCTCTTTTCATGGGATGTTATTGGGACTAACTCTTTTCATGTGTCTTCCTTAGGTTCCTCTTCCCTATCAAAGTCATAAGCCTCTATAATTTCCTTGAGGTCACCCTCAAGTGTCTCTTTCAGTTCCAAGTCTATCATGTCTATCTATTGAATTGGGGAAGGTGGCCTTTGGGGTAGTGTTGAAGGTAGGGGACCTTCCCTAGGTCTTTCTTCTATCTTGACTTCTCCAACTTTCTCCTTATCTTTACCTTTTTCATCCTAAACTTTCTCAACCTATTTTTTGGGTTGTGGTTGTTTTTCTTGAGGTTGGTAATGGGTTATTCTAGATGGCCCAAGTAGTAAATGGTATTTCAAAGGGTGCAATTCCATGTTTCCCTAGATGGTTTGTTGTCCCTAACCAATCTATGCTCGAGTTTAATGTTATGGCTTTGGATCCTAGCCATTACCTCTTCATAGTTATTATCCCTAATATATATGGTGTCATGGACATTGAGTTGATGTGCATATTCTAGATTTGCGATTATTATCCCTTAGATGGTTTCCAATTACATTCTTTGGTTCCCACATTTGGAGTTCATCTAGTTAGAAGTGAAATGAATCCCTATATGTAGACATAACCTACACCTATTTCTAGTTTTTTAGTATAGTTATCCTAATATTCAAGGGGAATGGGTGGAGTATACATGTCCTTTTCTCCTTTCAAGTTATATCAATTCTATGCATGTGCTAGGAAGAAATGTCCTTCTATGTAAGATTATTTGAAACATATACTAGTAGTCTCTAAGGTTAGGTCATGATTCCTTCTATCCTAATGACTGTGCAATCAAGGTAATACCATACATCCCCTATCATTTAAACATATCTCTTAATGAGGGTGTAGATCCTAGGCATGGGAAAAAGTATGATGGCCTCCACTATAGTAGGATAAATTTAGTTACAAATAAACTACATGTGATTCCTATACTTGTAGATATGTAGCTTGGAATAGTATTGTGAGATGGTTGTCTTGCCTTCTGTGGACAATTCTTAATCTTAGGGAACGTGATTAAGGCTAAAAGGGCATCAATTAGGTATGACATCATAAATAATTTATTTCAGATGTTTATTTTGGTGGCATTGAATTGCCTAGTTAGGAAAATACTAATTAAGTCTCTAATTGGAGGGGTAAGTTTTTCCTCTACCATGAAGTGCACATATGGGACCTAGATATTATTCACATAAGTGGTTGAAGGGGAATTAATGTCTCAGTTCAATAGGGTCATTATTACACTAATGCCTTCTCTAATTTAGATGATAGTTATTTTTATATAAAGGCTTTTAAAGATGTGAGATCCTTGGTGGAGTCAGGGTCTAAGGACAGAGTCTAGGTCATGGTTGTTGGTCCACTCTTTGATCTTGGAAAGTTCCACATGGGGAAGACTGAGCTTGTAGTACTTTTGAAAATAAAAAATGGAAATTTAGGCTACCCCTTTTTATTCCCCTTCCATAATGATATATTCATTATCTATTCTATAATCAACAAATATGGGAGCAAGGACGTTAATAAAATGTAATACCTCTAGTTTTACCATGACATGATGAAGGTCCACCATTTGGACAATAACTAGGTCATAATGTCATTTGATCATGGTGGCATTCCTTTATTCCTCTTATGAAATGGGTTGTAACTCTTCTATCATGAAGAAGATCTCAGACCAATTCCTAATGCCCTGAATATTCAATGTTGTGAGGTCCAATTTTGTATCCTTTAATATCTAGCCCTCATTGTTTACTATCAAATAGATCTCAGTATCTTCCTTAAATTAGTACCTAATAGCTACCATGGTCTCTATTTATTGGTAATTATTCATGCTAGATTGAATATGATATTTATGAAATCTCTCTTGTGCTCAGAAACATGATTAAGTTATCCTTTTATCAAATTGTAACACATTGAATCTATTTGGGTCACTTTTATATAGGGTAAAAGGTTTTGTATCTTTAATGGTAGAAGATATCTAGGCTTCAGCTTATACATGTCCTAGATTTAATTTTTACCCTTGCCTTTATACCTTTATAGGCTATGCCACCTTATATGAAAACCTTTGGTTAGCTTACACTCTGTGTGACAAGGGATTCCCTTTTAAACATAATAATTAACATAAGGTCAAAGCTTAAGGTTCATGATTCTTTTAAATAAAATGCCTTGAGGCCTCTTACATATGAATTTAGACTAAGTATTTAGATTATAAGTCTATTTCCATATTTTATAGGTTGAAGGCTCCCATTGTTGAACATATTTTGAGTTTAAAATAGGATTTTGGAATGTCATTTAAACACTAAGATATTTCATCAGATTAAAATTAATAGTCTCGTGGACATCAATTACACCGTCATGGGTGTCAATTAATAGTCACATAGATGTCAAGTTTATACCATTGAAATTTTTATTTTAATGGGCTGAAATTTGATGGTCACATGAGCGTCAAGTTCATCTTTTCAAACATTTGAATGATTGTCACATGAACATCAATTTTAAGTTTGTTAAAACCTCTGGAGCCAAATGCGAGGATGCCACTTGGAATTTCCACGGTGCTTCTCAAGATCTTGGTGTTAGTTCACCCCATTGGATCAAATGTCATGATGAATCAAAAACCATAAGATCTTGGTCCAGGGACTTTATTTTGATTGGTGATCATTTTAGGTGGGAACCTTTCCTTTTAATCCTCAAATTTAATGATGCCACGTGTCCATCTTTCAGGCTTCTTGCATCCTTTTGAATTTTTGATTATGCTTCACTCTATTGGATAAAATACCATGATAAAGCGATAGTCGTAGGATCCTACAAGATGTAAGTAATTTAAGTTAGGACCATGAAGACATAAAATCCTTAGGCTTATGGTGTTAAGACTAAGGTCATGATTGTATTAATGAATACATCAAGGCCTTAATATTAAAACCTTAGGCTAAGCTTGGAAATATTAAAAGGGACCCTGCACAATGACATTATTTAGGCCATGAGGAACTTTAGTAAACAAGGGAAAAATAATGGGGAGCATGTTTCTTGGTTAATTTGTGTTAAAATACATGACTAAACCTAGAATATGCATTTTATACTTAAGTCTATAAAAGAATTTTAAAATGGTTCCCACCAATTTGGTTCCTACCTTTATTCAAATTTGAATCAAGGGTTTGTTAGGGTTTTGAAATATAGAATTCATGGGGATATATGTCATGGAACCTGAAACTAAAATCCAAATGAACCTCATTAGCAATATTAGTCTAGATTTAAAGTAAATCAAAACCATAAAAGCCTTCTTTTTAACAAAGTGGATGATCTTTAAATTCTATAAAAGATCTTGATATGCTAAAATTTCCATGTTATAATTTTAGGGTTTCTCAAGGGTCCCAATCAAAAAATGGGGTATGTTATTCCCAAAAAATTGTGACTCATGGGGGAAACATAGCAATATGTTAAAACCTAGATACTCTGATTAGACAAATAATTAGCTCATCCACTTTATTTGATCAATATCATCATCCAGACTAGGTCATAGTTGAAATAAAATGTGCACTTATGGTTTTAAGGTTAAATACCAAGACATATCTAGACTATGTATGTGCTTTGATTTCACTTACTATTTTCCACGGGGTTCAAAAGAAAACTTCTAGGTTTCATGTCCTCAATCACTTACACTAACTTATAGTATGCTAAAATGTTCATCATGAACCACGCTTTTAACTTAGGGAAGGCTTGGGCATTACTCTACTACTAGTCAGGCATCCATAGCTTTGACAGAAATGCCATTGGATCCACTCATGGCCTTATTCTATTGATATCTAGGCATCCATATCACCAATGGATATTACCAAAATTACCTATATTTGAAAGCTTTTGATTTTGAAATATATCCTTATTTTGTGTTTTCTTATATCTTTATACTTTTAACAAGGTTGGGAACCAGGATAGCCAAGTTTTAGGATTTGGTCAAGCACTTTATCTTTGGAAAATCACCTATGATTACAACTTTTATCCTAGGCAAGGATTTTAATTAAGTGCTAGTTTTAGGTATACCCTGATAATTTGAGTTTTCATCCCATAAGTGCAAGTCTTCTTAAAACTAGTTTGAGGTTAAGATAATGGTTAGGGTCTAATGAAATGATTGGCCTTTCCATTGGTCGTTACCAATTTATCTAAGATATAACATCATGATTTATATTTTAAAACCATGGTTACCCTATGCATGGATTTCATACCCTCATTTCTAAATTAGGGGACATGTTTTAAAGAAAACTTCATAACTTCTAAGCTCAAGATTATCCCTAAAGACTTATTGGAATTAAAGAACCAAGAAATAGGAAAGAAACAAACCAAAAAAAGAAAGAGAACTAAGGAAAATTAATAACCATGTACATGTCTATTCATAAACAAGGGAGGAGAAGGAAAGAAAATGGAAATAAACTAACTAGCCTACCTACACTAATCTAATTATCTTAAATTTCACTCCATGAAGACTCTAGGAGGAGTAGCAGAGAAGTAGTGTTTTAGGTACTCCCCATTGGTGAGAAGTGTAAAATATATTCCTATAAGTATTTAATATTGAAGGTGTTGTTCCCCAATGTTTATACAATCTAGTATGGGCCAATCTACAAGGATGTGAATTTACCATGTTTGCCCTTAGGCTCAAATGCTTTGTCCTAAAGAAGAACTAGGTCTCTTTGTGTAAACACCTTGATTTTATACCTTTTATCAAACCATATGTTGATTTTGGTTTGATGCCTACTAAAATTATAAAAGGATTTCTCTCTTTCCTCTTCCATCTAAATTATATCCATCAATTTAGAATTGACTAGCTCTTGGCTCTCCTCTATGTATTCTTGCATAAATATGTATGTGGGAAACTTGAGAGTGATAAGATATATGGGTTCCTATCCATACACAAATAGAAATGGTGAGGCTCTTAAGGCTTGTTTGATTCTTATCCTATCATCCCAAAGTGCAAATTTAAGGAGCTTGTGCCAAGTCCTGGGTTTATTTGTAGTATATCTTTTGACTTCCTTCATCAGGTTCTTGTTTGTAGATTCAGAGACTCCATTCCCATGGGCATAATATTTGGATGAAAAATTAAGTGTGATACCATTATTGTAAGACCATTAACTCATCTCTATGGATATGAAGGTAGATCCATTGTCACACACTAGAGATACTGGAGTTCCAAACCTAGTACAAATGTTTTCTTCCAAGAAATCGATCACTTATTCAGTCTTGCATTGTTTAGTGGCAACAACTTTAATACACCTTGTACAATAGTTAATGGTAGTAAGGAGATACTTGTGACCTTTAGAAAGGTTGGGGTTGATTATTCTAGCAAAGTCTAACTCCCATTGAGCAAAGGGTTTGTCAATCATGATTTGTTGTAAAGGCAATGCCACATTTGGATTCTTAGTGCTAAATATCTAATATGAGTGACATTCCCTTACATGTTTTTGGGAATCTTTAAAAATACTTGGCCAATAATAGCCATCTCTAAGGATTATATGGATTGTGGTCCTCCTAGATGGATGTCTACTTCCCAACTTTTCATGAAAGGTACTCATGATTTGGGTGGATTCTTCTTGAGAGACACACCTTGGGTAGACACCTTCAAAATTACTCCTATATAAGATCCCATTCTTGATCAAGTAGTGGGATACCTTTAACTTTAGGGCTTTATTTTTCTCCCTAGATACTATAGAACAAGTACCATTAATTATAAAATCTATAATTAGATCATACCACTCACTAACTTGAAATTTTTATTGATCCACTTACATAAAAATTAGCCTAGGGTTAGTATTAGTAATCATCTGAATCAAACCTTGGCACCTTACCACTTTTGTTATTTTCATCTCTAGATCATATTCCTGCAAGATTGACATTGACTTACCTCAACATTCTCCCAATTATTTTGACTTAACATAAGTTTGGTGGCAAGGTCAGGTAAGATGGCATGTACCTAATTTCTAAGGATGTAATGCCTGAATTTCTTAACTACCCTGACTTATACATATGCTTGTTTGTCAATCAATGAGTAATTTAACTCAGATTTTTTGAAATTAGTTCTCATGAAATTAATTAGGTGGTCACACCCTTAAATTTTTTGATTTAATATTGTAGCCATAGTATGGTTAGATGTAAATGAATAGAGGTAGAAGTCCCTTGAGAAATTAGGGTTTATGAGGATTGGAGGTTGACTGATGGCTTTCTCAAAATCGTTGAATTCTTTTCTAGAATCTTCATTCCATGTGACTTTGGCATCCTTATTTAGCATGTCATTTAGTGGTTTTATTATTTTTGCAAAACTATAAATAAACTTTCTTACAAAATTTATTTTACCAAAGAATGACTTGATCTCTTTTTTACTATTTGGAGGTTCTATTCTAGATATGGCCTCATTTTTTTTAGGATCTATAAATATCCCATATTTGGTTATAACATAACCCAATAATTTTATTTCATTCACACAAAGATATTTTTCTTAGGGTTTAAGGAAATGCCATACCTTCTACATCTTTCAAAAACTTATTGTAAATATATGAAATGATCTTCCCTATTTTTAGAAAAAATTGTTTGATCATCCATGTAAATAATTATGCATTTGCCTATTATCCCTTGGAAGGCATGGTCCATATCTCTTTACAAGGTGGATCCTACATTGATTAGTCCAAAGTTCATTCTATTGTAAGTGAAGCTCCCCCACTTTGTGGTGAAATTTATCTTAATCATGTCCTCCCTATCAAAAAATACTTGGTTATAACCTGAAAATCCATCAAGAAAGGACATCATAGCTAATCCTAAAACAACTTGAGTTACTTGGTCTAGGGAAGGAAGGGGGTAGTTGTCCTTCTCTGATGCTTTGTTCAAGTTTTTAAAGTCTATACAAAGTCTAATCTCACCATTATTCTTCCTTACTGGCACCAAATTAGCCACCCTAGTAGAGTGTTTTATAGGAAAGACTATCCTAGCATGTAGAAGTCTCTTAACCTCTTTAAAGATCATTGGTTCTAAGACAAGGTTCACAAGCCTTTATTTCTGCCTGAATGGTTTACATCTCTCATTAAAGGTTATAGTATGTGTGATGACCCTTTGATCAAAGATCTTTAAGTCATCATAGGACCATGCTATGACATCTCTGTATTAGGCAAGGCATTATTTAGCTTTCTTGTTATCAATGTTTGTATAGGCCTTCCCAACATTTACCAACCAGGGTTAATCATGAAGGCCTAGATCAAGAGAATTATAGTCATTCCCATTTACCTTGGGAACCTTATAGGTATAATCAAATTTGTATTTATAAAAATTATTTCTAAATCATTTATCTCCTTGTGAATTTTATTGTCATTCAAATGAATGAACTTTCCATCAAATTCATCCTCCCCAGATGGATGCCCATTAGCTTCATCAACTATGTGGAAATAAAATGTTCTAGTATTGGATATGAAATCCAATATTTGTTGATAATCATTTAAAACTTAAAAATGGTTAATATTTTTGGGCATTGAAGGACAAGGGACCAATTCAATGCTAAAATTGGGAGAATCTTGGTTATGCATGAGGTTGGTGGTAGCAGATGCCAACCCATCAATAGCTTGGTTTTCTTCCCTTGGGATGGAAATGATGTTGAAGGCATCAAAATATTCTATCAAGTCCCATAACCTAAACTTATATCTTTTCAAGTACGAGAGTTTACATTGGTATTTATTTCTTACCTAGTTGACCACTAGTTTTGAATCCCCATAAACTAGTAGCTCCTTGACTTTTTTTTATATGACAAACTATAAAGCTAGGACAAGTGCTTCATACTTAACAAGATTTTTAGTACAAGGGAATTAAAACCTATAGGAATAATGATAATTTTTATTAGTAGGATCATTCAAGACAACATCAAACCTTGATCCAACACTACACTTAGCACCATCAAAATGTAATTTCCATAATCTAGGAATAACATGAGCATTCTTGGGATTACATACCTTATTAGTGTCTAGGGTGAAGACCCCTAAGTTTGAGTCATTTATGTTTACTTTCTCATTTACAAAATTATACTCAATTATCATATGCTTCATTCTTGGTTCTCTATTAACCCCAATTTGATTAGGGAACCCCTTCCAAGGTATCCACATATGTGACTAGTCTGTAGAGATGTAACCATTCAAATCCTTAGTCCATTCCTTTCTCAATAATATTTCATGAAAATTAGGTATTTCAACCACTTGAATATCATTGAATTTTTTTACCCTAGGCTCATAAACTAGTTACATATAAACATTTAATAATTATCCTACAACCTTAAATCTAGATTTATCTAACTGGGTGACAACCCTATCAGAATTTATAGGTGTTAAAATAAGTTATTTGTATATACCTATAGGCATGATATTGGTAAATTATTATAAATATAATAATCAATTATGCAAGTTCTTACTAAACATCCAGATAATTAGTAAGAAGGGAGGAGACTTAGCTTTGCCTTTATGCACAGTGATGTTGGCATGATCAGCTTTGGGTGGATTATTATGTTCCCTTGACAAGGATTACAACAAAAGGTCCCTCTACTCTATAATATATGTGAATTCATGAAATGTGATATTATACTTTATCCTCTTCATGTCCTCAACTATATTATACCCAATTTTACTAGAAGAACTAGGGATCTAAACATTGGTTTTAGAATTAATCCCTTTTAATGGCTTTGGATTGTTGCTTGAAGAGGTTTTAGGAGGAGTTCCAAAATTATTTGGAGGCATTAAAGTAGTCAAAGTCTACCTCTGACCTCTATTCCTCAAGGGGTAGGTCTTCTTAAATAATTGTTGAAAGGCCTAGACTTCTTCAAGGATCTCATCAGGATCATTTTCCTCTTGTAATGGGAAGTCAAAGGTTTCTACCAAGAAGGCCTACTCAGATGGCTTAGATCCATAGAAACATACACCACTTTATTTATTAGGGACCACTTTAAATGTATCCATCTCCTCTTGGAAAGCCTCAAAGTCTTTGAAAAATTCTATATAATCAATTTCCCCATGCTTGGTTGTGTAATGTACCCTAAAATAGTGAGGGAATGTAATATCAGTAAGATTAATGTCCATATTCTTGTTACTAGAATATGGTTCATTAGCCTTATTATTGTGAAAACTATCATTCTAAAATTTGTTGCTTAGCCTATTAAACCTTTGAAATGAGAAATTCCTACCAGAGTGCTCTTCAGTATTGCCTAATTGCTTATGTAATTGAAGGAAATCAGTACTTAATTTTTGAACCATTTTCAAGATAGACTCATTCTCATTTTTTGGAGTTTCAAAATTATGCACCTAGTTATTGTTAGCACCTATAGATGATACTAAAGATCATTGATCACCTGCATTGAAACCATTATTAGGATTACTCGAGAATCCTAGATTTTGATTAGGAGATGCATGGCTTAAGGGTAATTGATTTAAGTTTAGAAGTTGGTTTAAGGCTAGGAAATTTTGGTTATTATTGGGGAACAAGTTCATCACAAACATATATGGGTTTACATTTGGGACTGAGTAAGCCATTTTCCCTTGGGGCTACATTTGATCATTGATGGTTATGAATTCAGAGTAAGCTTGGGCTAATGAAGATATAACTAGAATGGATCTCTTCAAGAATACAGAAGTCATGGGATCCACTACATCTTTGTAGATTTCCAAAGCTAAAACATCACTAGGCTTATAAGGCTCTATGGTTCTGCTATACATATTTTTAAATCTAGCATTAAATGACTTGATAGGCTCACTGGTATTCCTTCTAATAGTGGTGAATTGATGGTAAATAACAAAGGGATTGACAATCTTACTAATTTGATCAATGAACACATTATTAAAATCATTCCAACTTGTGATGTAATTATCTGACAAGTTTAAAAACCACTCATAAGATGCATCTTTAAAATTGAAAGGAAAAAACCTACATGATATATCCTCATGTATTACATTAAGCATCCTTAAAGTAGCTTTAAAAGACATTATGTGTTCCTCAATAGTTATTATCTCAGTTGGACTAAATATAGGTAGATATTTCTCAAGATTCCTTGGGATATCATGAACTACCCCTGGTATATTAAATGAATAATCCCCCAACCATGCCATACCTAGATGAAGGTCAAAGGCATAGGTACCTTAAAAAGGTGAAGTTGGAAGAGACTTGGATCTCCTACATCTACCTTTATCACGCTTGGATCTTCTATGTACCTTGAGCTCAAGTAAAGGTTCTCTAGTTAATGAGTGTGATCTTGTTATGATCTTGGGCAATTCCATCTTGAAATTTGAAGAACCTACCTGAAATATGATGTGTCAAGTTAGCTTTTATGAATAATAAGAGTTAGGCCTACACATTGAGCTTATTTTACAAAGGTGGTATGGAAACTTGCAAAGGACATTGATCTTTGATTGAGTTAGATCAAAGGTGCACCCAACTACATAAATATGGTCTATCTTTGTAAGTTTAAGTCTAGAGGAATTCAAATATGTGAAAGATATGCCTGCCTTTGACCAAAATGAACTGTTCTAACCTTAGATACTATGGATTTTCAAAGTTAAAGTTAAATTTACTAAAACCAAGCATCCATTCCCAAAGAATTTCAAATAAAGCACAAAGATGTGTTGAAAATAGTAAATATCAATGATATTTGAACTTATAAGAAAAGAATTCACTCAAAAACATGAAGATATACTAATCTGTAGATGAAATAAGACTAAGATCAATGAAGATTCAAATAATTGTGGTCCTCTTTCTAGCACTAGTGGGATCTATCCTGTTGATGCTTCTAAATGTACCACAAATTCCCTTAGTGTTTAAATAATAATTCGCATTTTAAAATTTAGGAAATTCAAAACATGAGTTGTAGGTTTTGGCAATTTGGTTGCCTATGGTGAAATAGTTGTAGAGTAAGATAATTATTCCACAATATTTATATAGTTTGGTGATTGGAGGCCACCTTGGCCCATTCTTTATGAATATTTGTTAATACTTAGTGAGTTATGTTCCTATTTTAATCTATAGACTAATCTAAGTGGATATTTATAATGTATTTAAAACTAAAGTGGTCTTAGTGTAAAAAAAGAGCAAAGAGAAGGGTAGAGCAGAAAAGATATGAGTGATATCAATTTTAGTCCTGAACATTATAACAAAGTATCAATGGTAATTGAATATGCATTTAAAAAATATATAATACAACATAGCCAAAGCTCAAATCTCATTATATATCAGGCAAACTTCAAGGGAAAATGTTTAAGAATCACAAGTAAGAATAAGGTCTACTGTAAGGATTTACCACTATAATCAAATAACAATGCACATTCGAATACAAAGCAAAATGAAATGAATTAGGACCTAAGATATTTAAACTAATATATAATAAGCACAAATTAGAAACCCTATTATTAAATAATGTTTTTTATAATTCAAATACACTATTCAAATTCAAGACATCTACTAGTAATTGAGAAAAAATCTATATTAGTAATTAACACATCAAAATGGACAATCCTTCAAGTATACAAAATTTATTCAAAATCTCTCCCTTTTTATAATGGTCATACATGCCTTTATAGGAAGACTAGGTAGTATACCAGTCAATTACAAAATATAGGTGTATAAAGATAGGGAGAGCTATTCTTACAAGTTCTAAAATACACATGCTTTTCCAAATTATACTAACTTAGAGGTAAATATGCCAATGATCTAGCATATGCATTTATAATGGGATATTGTACTTTAAAATGTTACAAAACTTTTAAAAAATAAAATATTCTTAATTTAATGGAGGGGCCCTAGATATCATTGCTAGAGGATGCTCATGGCTCTCCCATGTTGTTTATTAATTACGTCTAGTTCCACAATAGGCTTCATGATCTATTCTTCCACTTGATCTGTTAGGTCATCAAATTCTTTGTCATTCTTATCTATGGCCTCTTTGATACTGCTAAATTCATTTATTCTTTCCCTTACATTGAATATCATGCCCAAGATTTTAATATTGTCACCCCTAGATTTGCCTTGGCCTTTTCCTTTGATTTCTTGGGTTACCAAAGTAGTCCTATGCTTGAATTATTCATCACTAGTGATCCCAAAAGCATTGGGTTGTGCATGATCTATAAACATGGTCCCAATAAGTTTTTAAATTCTTTTAATTAGTTATTTGTCTTATTTTAGGGCCCTTTCCATACCATTATGCCATGCGCTCAAAATCTAAATCTTTTCAATCACAATTCCCAAAATTATGCTCTAATACACCAAAATGACGGTCTTAATGTTTGGGATCTACTTATTTGCCTAAATTTTGAGGATTTGATCTATTTTATCTTTAGAGGCCTACCACTAGTTGACTAAACTCTTGGATAGTTCACATTTCCCTTTTAATACACTTTGCCTTAATTTCATCGACTTAAGTACCTCAAACATGTCATAAAATGACTTGTCAAACATCTTGATTATTGTATATGGAACTGATAGAATTGCTTATTTTTCCAAGTTTTTTTCTCTCTTTCTAAGTTTTGGATCCTCTTATTCATACCTTGGACTCCAAATTTAACTTGTGCTAAATATGATTCGATTAGACTTTCTATATCTTCCTCATGAATTTTAGCCTGTTTAAGCTATTGGTCATGCACTAGGCTTAGTCCTAAAAATGGTTCTACCTTATGAAAGATGAATTTTTATATCCAAACCACACTTGAAATGGTTTTTATTATCTCCAACCTGGTTTTTTTAAGCTTGATATGGATAGTAGTAACTAGTTGTTTGAATTAGGGATGTTTTAGGACTTCCACACCTGAGCTAGTAAATGCTCTTGAAGAATATATCCTTTGGCCTTCTGGTCTTTTAATGGATAAAATTATCCTTTCTTCATGTTCCTTCATTATATCCCTTATCCAAGGTTTTACATCATCTTGTATCCCAACATCAATCACTATTGTCATGTCCCAAGAATGAGTAAGAGGGGATCTTTTACAATTTCCCATAGATAAACTAGTTAGGAATGACTAGTCCATGGATTGGGAACTCATCACTAAATAGATTTACTTCACTAGTGGGATGAGTGAAAGTGAACCTTGGTCTATTATTTTAGTCCCATAGGGACCAGTGCTAGTTCTACTTTTCTCTTCTCATGGGATGTTATTGGGACCAACTCTTTTCCTGTGCCTTCCTTGGGTTCCTCTTCCTTATTAGAGTCATAAGCCTTTATAATTTTCTTAAGGGCACCCTCAAGTGTCTCTTATAGTTCTATGGCTATCATGTCTATGTATTGAATTATGGAAGGTGGCCTTTGGGGTAGTGTTGAAGTTAGGGGCCCTTCCCCAGGTCTCTCTTCTAGCTTGACTTCTCCAACCTTCTCCTTCCCTTTACCTTCTTCACCCTATACTTACTCAACTTATTATTGGGTTTGTGGCTGCTCTGCTTGAGGTTGTTCATGGGCTATTATAGATGGCCCAGGTAGTAAATGGTATTACAAATGGTGCATTTTCCATGTTTTCCTTAATTTCTTTTTGTCCTTGACCAATCTATGCTCGAGATTAATGTTATGGCCTTGGATCCTATTCAATACCTCTTCATAATTCTTAGCCCTAATATATATGGTGTCATAGACACCAAGTTTATGTGCATATTATAGCTTTGAGAGCTTCTTGTCCCTTAGATGGTTTTCAACTATGTTCTTTGGGTCCCACATTTAGAGTTCATCCAATTGGAAGCCAAATAAATCCCTATGTGTGGACACAACCTCTATTTATTTATAGTCTTTTATTATAGTTATCCCAATATTAAAGGGGAAGGGGTGGAATAGACCCTTCCTTTTCTCCTTGCAAGTCCTACCAATGTCATGGATGGACTGGGAAGCAATTTCCTACTTTGTAAGCTTATTTGGAACATATACTAGTAGTTTGTAAGGTTGGGTCATGATTACTTCTATCTTGATGACCATTAAATTATGGTAATACCATAAGTCCCCTATCATTTCAACATATCTCTTAATAGGGTGTGGAGCCTAGGCATGGGAACACCTATGATGGCCTCCACTATAGAAAGATACATTTAATCACAAATAAGCTGTATGTGATTCTTGTACTTGTAGATGTGTAACTTGGAATAGTAGTGTGAGATGGTTGTCTTGCCCTCTATGGACCAATTCCTAATCTCAGGGAAGGTGGTTTAGGCTAGAAGGGCATAAAGTAGGTATGACATCATAAATAATTGATTTGAGGTGTTTATTTTGATGGCATTAAATTTTTTGGTTATGAAAATACTGATTAAGTATCCAATTGGAGGGGTAAGTTTCTCCTCTACCATGAAGTACACATATGGGATCCATATATTATTCACATAAGTGGTTGAAGGGGCACCAAAGGCTCAGTTCAATAGGGTCATTATTACCCTAATGCCTTCTCTGAATTGGATGATAAGGATTTTGTCATCAAGGCTTCTAAATATGTGAGGTCCTTGGTAAAGCTAGGGTCTAAGGATAGATTTTAGGTCATGGTTACTGATCCACTCTTTAATCTTGGAAAGCTCCACATGGGGAAGAGGGAGCTTGTATTATTTTACAAAAGTAATAGGGGAAATGTAGGCTACCCCTTTTGAGTCCCCTTCCCTAATAATCCATTCATTATCTATTCTATAATCAACAAATATGGGGGTAAGGACACCAATATAATGTAATACCTCTAGATTTATCGTGGCATGATGAAATCCCACCATTTGGATAGCAACCATGTCATAGTATCACCTGTTCATGGTGGCATTGCTTTATTCCTCCTATGAAATGGTTTATATATCTTATATCATGAAGAGGAGCTTAGAGTAATTCTTAATTCCTTGGATATTCAATGCTATGAGGTCCAATTATATATCCTTGAATATCTGACCCTCATTGTTTATTGTCAAATAGAGCTTGATACCTTCCTTCAATTATTTCCTGCTAGTTACCATGGTCTCCATTTCTTGCTAATTGTTCATGTTGGATTGTAGATGATCTTTGTGAAAGCTCTCTTGTGCTTAAAAACACAATTAAGTTATCCTTTGATCAAATTGTAATAAAGAATTTGTTTAGGTCACTTTTGTGTAGGGTTTAGGGTTTTGGATCTTAAATGGTGGAGATATCTAAGTTTCAGCTTCTACATGTCCAAGATTTTATTTGGACCCTTGCCTTTATACCTTTGTGTTTTATAACCCATGAGATCTTGAATTTTATCCATTTCTACTTGCATGGTGATTATGTGGCACTAGTTTCGACCTTTCATGACATTTTTCATAAATGTCATTTGAACACTAACCATTGGTATTTAAAAAATAGATTCTTCATTCCATATCATAGGATAAATTTTTGGATTAGCGTGATCCATTGATCATAATTTGGGCCCTTGGATGTGATTGGGTATTTTTATTGCAAACTCAATGATTATAACACTTAGCATTTTACATGCCTTTTCCATGCTCAACATATTTTGGTCAATCATTCATCAAATGAGTATTAGCCACATGGTAAGATGACCAAACTTTTCAAATTAATTGGCACCCTCACACCATTGGATCAAATATAATGATGGGGTATAAACTATTGATTTATAAAGAATACATGAACATTAAGTCAGTCTATTATTAAAGTCATGATTTAAGGTTAAGTTCCTTAGGCTAAGATTTTTTTCATGTTTATTAAGCATGAAACAAACCTTAGGATAAGGAACTTGTGCCTACATTTTAAAATTTATAATGAAGGGGTGAGGGTCTAAATAACCTAGGACACCACATATGAAAACCTTTGGTTGGCTTACACTCTGTGTGACAATTACTTTCCTTTTTACCATAAGACTTAACATAAGCACAAAGTTTAAGGTTCATGATTATGTTAAATAAAAATACATGAGGCTTATTTCATATTAATTTAGAATAAGTATTTAGATTATAAGACTATTTCCATATTTTTAGTGTTAAAGGATCTCATTGTTGAACATAGTTTGAGCATTTCTTTTAGATTATGGGGCCATTTTTGAGTTTAAAATAGGATTTTAGAATTTCATTTGAACACTGAGTAAGATATTTCATTTTATTAAAATTGATGGTCTCACAGATGTTAATTACACCCTCATGAGTGTCAATTTATGGTTAGATGGATTTCAAGTTTAGACCAGTGGAAGTTTCATTTTAATGGGCTTAAAGTTGATGGTCACATGGGTGTCAAGTTCATCTTTTCAGATGTTTGAATGATGGTCACATGAATGTCAATTTCAAGGTCATTAAAAACTTTAAATCAAAATTTGAGGATCCCACTTGGCATTTCTATGGGGCTTTCTAGGGTTTTGGTGTTAATTCACCCCATTGGATCAAATGTCATGATGAAGCAACAACAATAAGATCTTGACCCAGGGACTTGATTTTGATTGGTGATCATATCAGGTGGGACCCTTTACTTTTACTCCTCAAATTTAATGACATAATGTGTCCATATTTTAGGCTTATTTCAACCTTTTGACTTTTCAATTATGCTTCACTCTTTTGGATCAAATACCATGATAAAGTAGCAGTCGTAAGATCCTAGAAGATGCAAGGAATTTAATTTAGGATCATATAGACATAAAAGGCTTAGGATTAAGGTGTTAAGACTAAGGTCATGATTATATTAATGAATACATCAAGGCATTCGTATTAAAACCTTACGCTAAGATTGGAAATATTAAAAGGGACCCTACATGACAACATTAGTTAGGCCATGAGGAACTTTAGAAAATAAGGGAAAAAACAAAGGAGATCCTATTTCCTAGTTAAGTCATGTTTTTAAAAAAATGATTATATCTAGAATATGTATTTTATACTTAAGTCCATAAATTAATTTTAAAATGGTTTCCACCAATTTGGTTATTTCCTTTTTTCAAATTTGAATTAAGGGTTTGCTAGGGTTTTGGAATAAAAAATTCATGGGGATATATGCCATAGAACCTGGAACTAAATGACAAATGAATGTCATTAGCATTATTAGTCCTAATTTAAAGTAAATCAAAATCACATAATCCTACCTTTTAACAAAATGGATGATCATCAAATTCTATAAAATACCCAAATATGCTAAAATTTCCATGTTATAAGTTTAGGGTTTCTCAAGGGTCCTAATTAAAAAAATGGAGTATGTTGGTCCCAATAAGACCCTTTTGAATCCATGTTATATCATATTTTGTTTGGGGAATATTGACTTGTAGCACTTGATGCTTTCCCTACTCCTCATGAGTATGGGAAACTTACTAACTAGTTGGGATATGACCCCAATGTTGGAACTATCATTCCCTTTGGACATCCCCACCATAAAACCTATTTTATCTATAGGGGACTTGAAAAATCCCTTGATGCTTTTGTCACCTCTATTTCACCTCCACCTTTCATTACCAGTTTCTATTACCTAGATAAACTAAACTTCACTAAGACATACCTCCATCATTGTGCTTAGAAAAGCTGTGATCTTAGGTGATATGAACATGGCCCACATGAATTGGTCACCATAAAAACTAGGAAGCCACATTATAAACATAGAATAGGTTTCATCTTACCTAAAAATAGGAAAGCCAAACAACCCACTATTGCCATCATTGAAGAATATGCCCCTTCCTCACAGATCTCATCTCCACTTACTTGTGAGGATGATGGCATCATCCCACCTGGATTTTTTTCATCAAAACAATTAGCTGATGACTCCTAATTTATTAGGAGGGGGAGGCCATAACCATCCCTTTGACCCATCTTAAGATGATAGGAGAAAACTCTCCTACCATTAACACTATTTAGTTTTAGGATGATGATTCTATTCTCACCTACCTCAGTGCTCTAAATTCTTCAATCCAAAAATCCCTTCCTCCTGAGTCTTTGACCATGTTGAATGAATCTAGCATGGATATCAACTTAGGTACTCTAAATAACCCTCACATTGTCAAAATCAGCCAATCATTGAATGCTGAGGAACTTTGAGACTTCCCCTCTTTCCTCCAAGACCGTAACATAGCATTCACTTGGTCCTATAGTGATATCCCAAAATTGACCCTACCATTACTACCCATAACATAGTCACTCACCATGATGATAAGCCTATCAATCAAAAGCTTTGATTCATACATCATTATATAGACCTTCTCATCAAGGAAGAGCTTTAATGTCTTTTATCTATTAATTTTATCCAGCCCATTGATAACCTCCAATGGGTCTCAAATTTCATACCTATCACTAAATATATATGGGGACTATGCATTTGTGTGGACTATTGTGCCCTGAACTATGCCTACCCCAAGGATGACTTTACTCTACCTAGCATCAACTAGCTTGTTGATCTTATAGCCAGCCACAATATTTTATCTCTCATGGATGGGTTGTTAGGTTATAATCAGATCCTGATTATACCCAAAGATCAACATAAGACTACCTTTACCACCCCTTGGGGAACCTTTTGCTATAGAGTCATGCCTTTCAAACTAAAGAATGCTAGTGTGACCTACCAATTTGCTATGACTTATATCTTCCATGACCTCATCCATAAGATTGTTGAGGACTATGTGGATGACCTTATGATAAAATACAAAATCTAAAAGGATCACTTGGTTTTTATTAAGATCATCTTTTAATGACTTATCCATTACCATGTCCACCTTAATCCCAAAAAGTGCATTTTTGGGTTCTTGTCAAGAAAGCTTCTCATTTTTATTATCTCCTTTCATGGAATAGAAGTTAATCCCAAAAAGATAAAAGTAATATTAGACATGCTTCATCCAACTAACCTCAACCAACTCTATATCCTATAGGGAAGGCTTCAGTCCATTCATCATATCATTTCCTAGCTTTCAGACTGGGGCCAACCTTTCCACCACCTTATGAAGAAGGTTGTCTCTTTCAAGTGGAATAGAGATTATCAAAAGGCTTTTGATTCACTTAAAGAGTACCTTTTGTCATCACTTATCCTCACCCCTCCCAAGGATGACTAACCTTTCTACCTATATATCTCTTTCATTAACCATTCCCTAGGGGTAATGTTAGCTCACCAAGATGAAAAACATAGAGAGTAAGCCATATACTACATTAGTCACACACTAGTAGAATACGAGACTTGATATACCCATACTGAGAAACTTTACTTAGATTTATTCTTTATGGATACCAAACTCCACCACTATGTTTTTAACCATAAAATCTATGTCATAACCAACATGACCCCCTCAAATACATGCACTCCAAACCATACCAAAACTAATGTATGGCTAAGTGGATCATGCTCTTAGTAGATTTTTATCTTAATTTACTCCAACATAATTCAATTAATGGGAAAGTAATTACTGACCAATTGGTTGAGGCACCTTTAATGGATAACCAACTCCCTTCCTTTGAGTTTTCAAATGAGTCCATCATAACCCTCTCTCAAGCAGATTTCACCTATCAAGTCATCATGTTCTTTGATGGATCAAAGTGTTAACATGGTGGGGGATAAATTATAATCATTATCCCTTTTGATGGTGAGCCTCTACTTCTATCTTTCAAGCTTGATTTTAAATGTACCAACAACAAGGTTAAGTATGAAGCCTTAGTGATAGGCCTTCAAACTACCTTAGCCCTAGAAGTCAAAACAATCAACATCTTTGGTGACTCCTAACTTGTGGTTAATCAAATAAATGGATCTTACTATTGTAAGAATGATGTTATAAAATAGTAAAAAGAACTAGTTGACAAACTCCTAGCATTATTCAAACAATACCACTTCTATTCAACCTTGTGATCTAGAAATAAGTTCATCGACACCATGGCTTCCCTTAACTCTTAGATACCATCCACATCCTCAAAATATAAAATGTCTATCTTTATTTGTAGGCTTACCCAACCTTCCTATACCAAACTAGATTCTCCCATAATTTTCAATGTGGAGGAGACCCAACATGACCTTTGGTACAACAAAATATTGACTACCTTAATCTTGTCATAGTTTCTTCTAGTCTTTCTAGGAATTCTAAAATAATTTTTATTCAAATCACCTCATGTTATACCATTATGGGATGAATTATTTATAAATATGGCTTTGATGGCCTCCTCTTCCATTGATTTCATAGTCATGAAGCCTCTCATGCTATCAAGGAAACACATGATGGTATCTATGGGGGTCAGTTTAGTGGCTTTGATGTAGCTAAGCATATCCTCCACCTTAGCTATTAATAACCTGCCCTTAACCAAGACTATTTTTATCATGTGAAAAAGTGTGTTAAATGTCAATAACATGCTAATTTTCATCATACACCTAGCCATAGCCTTTGGGTCTCTACCAATTTCAATCCCTTTTCACAATGGGGTCTAGACCTCATTGGGGAAAGTAATCCCCATTCCTCACAGTGACACCATTATATTATCACTGTGATGAGTATTTTACCAAGTGGGTAGAGGTTATTCATCTAGTCTCAACCAAATTAGAAAATATTATCAACTTTATCAACCATCATATCATTTCCTACTTCGGTGTTCCTCATAAGATTATCATTGACAATCATAAGTATTTTAAGAATAAGCAAGTCTAGGTTCTATGTGACACATTCAGAATTAAGTTAAGTTTCTCTTCACCCTATCACCCTCAAGATAATTGATAAGTAGAAGCCTCTAATAAAACTATTAATAACATGCTAACTAAAATGGTCAATGCATCTGGTCAAGATTAGCCTTTACACATCCCTTTCAACTTATGGGCATATCGTACTAGTATCAAAACCCCTACAGGTGCCACCCCATTTTCCCTGTGTTTGGAATAGAGGTCATCTTTCCTCTTGAAGTCTAAATATCCTCTCTTCACATGTCTTTTCAAGAGCTTATTTTAGAGGATGATTATTTTTAGCACTATTTATCCCAGTTGAAGATCCTCAATGAGCATCATCTAGTATCCCTCACCCACCTCCATGTATACTAAGAGAACATCAAGCATGCCTATAAAAAACACCTTAAAGTGCAAGAATTCAATATCAAAGACCTCATCCTAAAAGAAAACCAACATGTCACTAATATGGAGAAAAGAAAGTAGGGCAATTTTGCTTTCAATTGCCTTGGACCTTATATCATAACCCATAAGTATGGATAAGGAGCTTACTAGTTATCTTCTCTCTAAGGCCACCCAAAAATTGAGCCCTTCAATGCTTTACATCTACATCTATTATTTTGTTGAGAAGGATTGTGTTCACATTTTGTCTAACTTAAGTTCATCCCTTTTTATCTACCCACATTCCATATCCCTATTTTAGGGGCAACCAATTAAAACTAAATCATGTGATCAGCTATCACCAACATATCCTTATCTTACATAATGGGTATCATGGCTCTACCCATGGCATGGTTCTCATGGTACTTTCCACACCTTCATAGGATGGGTTACTATGATCATTGTCATTTAAACCTCTTCATATCTAATCAACCTTTTTGTGCTTTTAGTTTTGCCTTCATAAAGGTTAACCAATAAGCCAGCCTAAACAAGTCTATGCCAAGCAAAATCAAATAAAAATAATAGAAATCTTGTCACTAGAAATCATGGGTCATTCCTAGTATTTCTAGACTACTCCCTTGAAGGACAACTAATTAAAATCTATTTGAAATTGTCAAAATGTAAGGTGGACTACTCCCTCGAAGGAAAACTATTAAAAATAATTAAGTAAAGCACATAAACTTAAACCACTCCCTTGAAGGATGGATAAGTAAGCATTTGTCAAAAACATAGTAATTTCTAAGAAGCTTCTTGAATCAATCAAGTTCCCATATACAAAAATAAAGAAAAATACCCCTTATCAAAATTGAAGCAAAAGTAAACTAATCTCAAAATCTATAATCGGTTCTCAAGAAACAATAAAGAAAAATAACCCTTATCAAAATCGAAACAAAATTAAAGTAATCTCAAAAGCTGCAATTAGCTCTCAAGTATCAATAAATCAAAAGACCCCATATCAAAATAAAATAAAAATAAAAATAATCTCAAAATCCACAATCAGATCTCAAGCAACATAATAAGGTGGAAGCTACAATTGGATTTCATAAGTAGACTTCTCGCATTGATCAGTCTATACTCTAGCTTGGCATAGATTTGTTCATACTAATGTTTTAGACACCTATAGAAGAGGCATGCTAGTCTCTTAAAAAGGTTCCATTTTTCACCCATCTCCCATGTAAGCAAGGGATTTTTGAGCTTACTTAACATTATGTGGCAAAGACACCTTTTTACCAACTAACAAACATTCATGCAAATCCTTTGAAGGGATTATGTTCATTAAGCTAATCCAACTTCAATTTTATTTTAGTCCTTGTCAATGAAGAAGCACCATGCTCTTTACTTACCCTATCATGACTAATTGAAATTTTCATTATGGTGTTTGTATCTTGATTATATTCTTTATTCTCCCATCTAGTGTTGTTAATTAAACAAATAAACCATAAGCATAACCATATCATGCATGATAATCACATCCATAAGCATTTAAAAAAATCAACCATTTTCCACCACATGTCTAAAAATAATGAAATCCAAAATATTCAATAAAAAATAGCATGTTGTAAGCAATCAGGAAGCATAACCATAAACCAAAACCAGCTCATGCCTAACTAAGCATATATCAATGTCTACACAACCATAAAATAAGTATAATTCATAAGTAATGTAAGCATCACATCATAAGAAATAAGCCCCAAATGCAAATCATAAACCATGAACATGGGCAATAAACATAGATCACATATATAGCTCATGAGTCCACTAACATCATAATTATAATGTGTACACATAAATATTACATATAATAAATGTATATCATCTCTCTCTCATGTACATATCACATCATCAACACATAGGTCAATATAAAAAATTGATATCATGTACATCTATCATGTCATATATCATGACCCTAAGACACCACTATCATCTGGTGTCAGTCCTCTTGGGATTCCTGTATGTCCACTCAATATAGAGATCCACTATCCTAGAGTAGCCACAACTGGACTAGCTACCAAAATGGGCCTGCACTCTCCATATATTGACTCTTGTGAGCACTGTATGAACACTATAGCCTCATAATATATTAATCATTCAACTGTGGCTAAGTGTCATGTCATCAAGATCATATTAGGTGTTCCTCTTGCTAGTGATGCCACAACTCCTACCCTGTACCTCATTATATCTCTCTCTTGAGTCACTAACCCAAGGAGATCCTTTCTTGATCTATCTCTCCTATTAACATGGTAACTTGACCCTATAAAGTGATAATTTGGCCTTGCATTATAGCCACCTATCTTTATAAACCTATGATATACACCTATGTAGCTTCTAGTGTTGCTCCATCCTATCCTTGTGCCTATAGACCCCCTCTAGCTGGATCCACATCCATCACCTATTGACCCCCATCATCCCATCTATAATTGAATATTAGTTATAGGGTCTGATACCATGTTAGATTTCCATCCACAAATACAACATCATCTATCATTACTCTAGCTAAATTCTCTTCATGGTCTAACACTAAATCATGTGGCTATGAATCCAAAAGTAAAAAATATACATCCTCCCTCTTATACCTTGAGAAATCATCCAGAATCCCCTGAGTGAGGTTGAAATACCTATGACCTCTATCAAATGGGATCATCTTGGTATCACCATCTCACCTCCCATATATCCATCACCAGTTATGCAAGGATAATATGTGCCATGTGTAATGGGCCCACCTAGGCCACCCCACATATGGTCTCTATATCACATCCCCCACCACCAAACCCTCTACCACATCTCAAAACTAGTCTATGTCCCTCACCCATCCACCTGCACCTATCAATGCATAGTATCCTCTCCACCATACAAAGCCCATTATGTAATGTACATGGGTGTATCCCTCCCATGGTATCCCTAATGGTCTCAAAACTCTGATGTGTTCATATGCCCAACAATGGAGCACAAACCCCACACTCATCTCATATCATTGGTGCACTCAAAATCCTCATAGCTCCCTATAAATTCTAGAATAACAATACATGATCCCACCTCAACACATTCTTCCCAAGCAACATCTCTACGAACACTTCTAGCATTAGATATGTAAATCATCCATTTATTGAATATATAAATGTGAAGCAAGACATGGCCATCATCATCATTGTCATTAGATGCTTCTCATCTAGAGCCCTCTAGTATAATGGCCCATAATCAAAACCACCTAAATACCACCTCACATGGGCTTGATCCTCACTATATAGTCATTTCATATACTCATTCCTCTCCTCAGACTCAATTTGGCAAATTAGCTCCCCTTAGATAGAAAAGTTGTGTGATCCTATTAACATCCTCTAAAAGGATGGTCATCTCTCTGGTAATCAACAAAAAGGTGTTTATGCCTAGATCTCATCTCTCGATGAGGTCTAAAATGATCACCACATATTATAGAAACTACTAGTAATGTTGCATGGATATTAAGCCAACCTCCTCTATATGCATCCAATCACCCATGGTCATACCTCCATGGACCTTTGCAAAGATCTTGAGAACTTGATCCCTCATCTGGATCTAGTCTCATGCCTATAAAACAATCATGTTAATACACACACTTAGTTTTCCAAATCAAAATCAGTATCAACCTACACCCTCCTTTTTGAACCTATTACATCTATAACATAATCTCTAACAATCAAATAATGTCTACCCTACCTAGAAAATTTCAACACCTTCCCTAACCCGATCAACCTAATACCTCACTTTACCCAAACAACCATTTTTATCAATCAATCCTACATATCATCCTATCTATGACTTGACTTAACCTTTTTAACCATTTAACACCTTTACAAACATTTTTTCAAACAAAATAAAACATTTAAAAATCTTTCTCCCAACACTTGTTACTTACCCACCCTCCCAAACCAACTCAACTATTGATGGTTCACCTAAACTATTGACAGTATAGTGAACCTTTTCTCCTTAGTGGTTCATCACCAATGGTCTCCTTGACCATCGATGATTAGGTTGAACCATCAATGGTCACTCTAGGTGACTATCAGTACCAAAACCTTGACCTACCTCTTCCCATACTTTTTAAAAATACTATAATTTAACATCTAACCTATCTAAAACTATCTTATACACTACCCTCAATCCATAAACACTTCCAATTACAAATTTCACCAGTTAATTTTCTTGATTTCCCCCAAAACCTAAAACTAGGAAATAATCCCCAAAACCCTATCAAACTAACCATAAACCATCAAATTCAACCACTTAGTATACCTAATTAACTAATCTATAAATTTAAATTAACCCTTACTTCATTTCTTGAACACTATCAAGGTCATATCCCACATCTTGTTGTTCAGCCACATCCTCATTTACCCTACATCATTGATCCCCATAAATCACCTCAACAAATAATTTTCACCAATCAAAAACCTCCACCTTAGGTAACCACCTAGTCAACTCTTACTAAAATTCTAAAACACTCACTCATCAAATATACAAAAAACTCAAGAATCAAAATAACATAAGGTGAAAATGAAATTTCACTTTCATTTTTTATTATTCAATCATTTAAGGTTCCACCATAGCCATTGATGGTCATGGTGACCATCAAGGGTCGACCCTTGGGACCCCAGACTATTGATGATCAGGAACCCACATTCTAGACTTTTTAGCACCCAACCCAAGTGCCACCCTTTGGAGATCACCTTTCTCCCACCTAAGCTTTTGGAGATTACCCTTCTCCAGCCAACCATTAAAACACATCTACCTTGATGTTTATTTTTAACCCATATTTTTTCACACTTTTTGATGACTGTGCTTGGTCTTTTTGACCATATCAATCGACCTTGCCATGTTGACCATTTACATTTGTACCACCTAGTGTATAACCAGATTATTTGTGTCTTCTTGGGAGTATTTCCTACCTTATATACCCACGACACTTGACCCATTTGTGTTTTTAAAAAGAGTTATTCCTACCTTGGATACCTATAAAAACACTAACCCTACCTAAGAGACTTGTATCTATGAGTGTTCTCAACTGCCATACGTACATGTGATCATATGGTTCACTCATCACTTGTCCTTCTTAGCACTAACCCTTATTATTTTTACTAACATTAGCAACTTTAGTCTTTGTGTGATCTTCACTATCACACTTAGTCATATTTTGTGTGTAGGTTTACATTTCAAATGACCAATCCTCTTGTTACCCACTTCGTGACTCACCATATACTACTTATCGAACCTGCACCTAATTCTATTCTTCCTCATCAACTTTTGGTTTGAGGTGGAACACCTCCTCCCATAGTCAAGGCAACTAGACCTTTGACTAGTAAGCCATTTTTTTTTATAGTTTGTTGATTCTAAGTTGTATAATAAAAAGGGAAAAATGTAGACACCAAAAATCTAAACACTATGATTCCAAATTTTGAAAACATCATTGGACCACCTAAAACTCCCTTGGGACCAATTTCACCCCTTTGACCACTAATTGAGCCCAACCATAGTCAATTTACCCAAGTAGATTAACCTATATTTTACCCACATTTTTACCTTTACCTATGATCATCAATGATCAAGATGACCATCAATGATCACCTTGACCACTGATGGTTAGGGTGTACCTCTTTAATAGCTAACATGAAAACCACTTGCTTTACTTTTCTAAATATAAGTTATCTAAGTCATGTTGTGAGTCTTTGCATGGATAATTTATAGTCAAATAACCCAGTTGAACCTTCACTTCCACCTCTTGTTTGTGCCTATAATAAGAGAGGATCTGGGAGGTGAAATCCATATGTAATTGTTATCAAGAGCTTGTGCATTCAGAAGTTTTTTTCTTGCAAGTCAATCACCATCAACAATCCAAATAATCTAGAAATCATATTAGAGAGCCAAAATTTCCTCCACCTCTCTACCAAGCCTTCAGGTATCATTATTCTATCAAAATCAAGCTATATTCCACCAACAGATTAAATACCTCAACCATCCACCTAATCGATTTCTGATAAGACAAATACTTATTTCTTAGTATTCATTTACTTTATTTCCATTTTTCAATTAGCATAGACCTTACCCATCTCTCTGAACCAATACTTTGAATCTCACCAATTAGTCAAATTACTAACCTAGTTCCTCACATAGTAACTATAGATGGTTGACTCAATTGTTAATGGTCTATCCAACTACTGATGGTCACCTTAACCACTGATAATCATCCTAACCATTGATAGTCACTATGGTAGTAAAAATTAGAAAGCTAATTTCAGCTACCCACACCCAACCAAACCTATTTTTTTGTGTTCCTACATATTTATAGACCCCTTCAATATTTTTTGAAGCATACCCTAACCCTCTAACACTAGTATTAATTAGCTTAATTACTATTTTAACCATTTATAGAATATTTCTAAGCAAGCACTCTTGTATTCAATTTTAGTATCCTTTGATTATTGATGAAATTACCTTCTATTATATTTATAATCTTAATTAATTAAAATGTGTGCATTGATAGCCCCTAAGAAAGATCTTGCTTTAGGGATCTAGCTATCACTAGGCAACCCACACAAATATCTATCTAACAAACAAGTTTGTTTTATTACTTTCTTATTTACAGGTCATCCTCCCAAGCCAAATAAGAGCTCTTCACAATCTTCTAAATTTGACATGTGCACTATCAACCAAGTTTTTTAACCATACCCATACTTAGTTTCTTATTTTCCCTCTTTCGAATAATAAGCATGAAATTCAATGAAACATATAGCATACTAGTTCTTAGAAATATGTGTTTACAATTAATGTTAATTACGTATTATATCAACTACATTTTGAAAGGTCTAAGCATGGATACAATCATTTGTAATTATATATAATCTAAAACATGATAATGGAAAGTGATTATATAATAATGTAACCTAAGTGTATCATGATCAAAGAAGCAAATGCCACCAACATACTTAGAACATGAGTAGAGGGAATACAAACATTTATATGTGAATATATCATGTATTTGGGTATGCCTATATCAAACTCAAACAAATTGTGAAACATATACGTATATATGAAAATAAAGATATTCTATCTACTAACATGAAGTAAAAAATATATGTATTAGAAATAGTACAAGGAACATGTTGAAAATTTGTGGTATTTTTTAAAATTTTGAATGTTTTTTATTTTTTTGGAATATTTTTTGTAAGACATTTATACAAGTTCATAATTATCATTAAATTTTTGATATGTTTGTCTTTAATTATAGCTAGGGGTATACACCTTTGCCCAATTTTTATGTAACTACAAATGGTCCCAGTCAATTTGGTTTGAATTTCCCTTTCTTAACATTTTCTACATTGGTATTCTTTTGATTTTATTTTAGTAACACATCATCCAAAATAAACTCATGTGGCGAAAACTTTTTATTATATGTTAACTTGATGTGGTCATGGTAAAATTTTAAGAGTTCAATAACTTGAATGTTTTTTTAACTCAATTGTTCCAACTGTTGTAACTATTTTTTGTAGATACTCATTATGTTTTATAATATCCTTGAGAGAAACATGCAAGGAAGGGTTTCCCAGTTCAATTGGTAAAAATTATTTTGTACCATAAACCAAAGAGTAATTTGTGGGTTTAGTAAGTGTATGAACACTAGTGCAATATTCCTATAAAACATACACCATCTACTAGTACTAATTAGTATTGTATTGTTTGATTATTTTTCCATGTATTTTGACAATAGTTTTTTGTTTACCTTTGCTTGTCCTTTACCCTATGGGTAATAATGTGTAAAAAAATGTTTCATTATTTTATTTTTAAATGACGATCCATTATTGGTAATAATAGATGAAAGTATACCAAAGTGGTAAATAATATTAGTCATGAAAAAATTGCATATGTCATCCCTTATGGTAAACTCAAGTGGGATTGCTTCCACCCAATTTGTAAATTATTATAATCTATGGTTATTAATTTATGTCCAATGGAAGACATGATATTTATTTTTAAAATTAAATTAGATCCCCCATAAGGAGAAAGTCCGTGGTGATATAATTGGATATAACTCTTTGGATGTAACATGGTTTAAATTGATATAATTTTGGCATTGTAGACATAATTTAACATGTTCAATGCATTATTATTCCATTGTAGTCCAATATTAACCCGATCATAATAATTTTTAAGACATGTCCCTACCACTAAAGTGTCCTCCACACTCACTATAATGTATTTCAAAAAGTTTGGTGCATGCATCATCTTTGCTTAGGCATCAAAGTAATTGTCCATTAAACCCTCACTAAAATAAATCATTTTATGATAATAACATAATGAAGTTATTCTCATTTTATTTTGCATTTTTTAATTCCCTGCAAATTGATATGTTATTTAAGCTTGATATAAGAAATTATAGATGTCACTATACACCATTATGTGTTTAAAGAGCTATGGGTAACAACAAGAAATTCTAAGGCATCCTTGATCTAGAGTAATGTAGGGTTTTCATAATTTATATATGAAAATGTTTATATAATCATCATTGATATCAAAAGGAATTAAAAATGATGCACTAGTAATTGCATCTATGAGGTAAATATCTTTGCATGGGATACTATTGATAGAGAATTTATCAAATGTTTAATTCTATACACCATTTATTTATATGTGAGTAGACACTCTTATTTTGTTTGGTTATCTAATGCAAATGATTTATCTTAATAATTTTGCATATAGATAGAGAAAAATGTTGTGTATTACAATTTATGGGTCTATCTCAAGCATATGTGAATAAGCCTAAGAAAATATTTATGGGAAATTATGTAAGACATGCCCATAATGTTTTCCATCATCTTCCTACATCATTATAACAAGAATTATTGGTCAAGGATGCTTTTTTGTTGCATAGTTATATTGTATTATTTATTAATTTAAAAATTATATTGTTCTATAACATATGGTATGGTAGAAATCATATTAGGGTCATCATGTTGGATTTTGGAGTCATTTATCTCACTAAAGTATACATGATCATAGGAGGCACGTGAAAACATGTTATTATGATATAAGGAAGGGAGAGATTCATACGCCCCCAAGTACTCTATCAATGACTCATCATTTAGGAACTCATCCAATGCCACAATTTCCATTGAAGCATTTACGCTAATTATATGAGGATTTTATAATTGTATATCATTAATAGAACTAGGTATATGTAGGCATTATGATTGTGTCTTTAGAAACAAGGTGTATGGTGAGTGGTTTATTTTGTAGTTGAAATTTTTATGAGAACATCAATCCTTTATATTTTAACTATTTCAAGGTGTAATAGGTTGGGCTATACCTTATTAATTATTTCCTGATCCTTGTACATTACATCCATATTTTAAGAAATGTAAAGAGCACAAATCAAAATGATAGGATTGTGGTGTAGAAGAATTTGTTGGTTGTATCATTACATAATGTTTCAAGGGATCAATTTCCATTAGGTATTTATAGATAAACCATTATGTATAAATTTTAAGCATGCATTTAAAGCGGAGGGAAATGTAAACAAGTCATATATCCAAGGATGTCCCAAACCTATGTTGTAATTTAAGTCATTTGACATAACTTGGCATGAAGTAGGTAATTTACAGGGTCTCACAGTGATATTTAGTGTTATGTGCCCCGATACATTCTATGAAATATTATCAAATCCACTAATACTCATTTTTTATGTTTTCAAATATGTAGGTACAATACCGAGTAAAGATATAAATTTATATATTTCAAATGTTGAGTCCAGAGCCATTATCCATGAGAAATCATTTTACCATTTTATTGCAAATAAATACTTGGATATATAATGGTAAACAATAATTTATTAAATATTGATATGGTAGATCTTCTCTTTCAAAATATATGTTATGCTTACTCCATTTGATTGAATTTAATATGGAATCCACACAAGGGGCTTCATATTACTTGGTAATATGGTCATACGTAAGAAACCCAAAATAACATCTTTTTGATGTGTATATTTATGAAATAAATCAAAAAGTGAAATATTATCAATGACATCCTTAAATGAATTTATGACTTCAAAATAAAAGAGGGATTTTTCATGAATTATCTATAATTCTTAGTGGTAAAAAGTAAAAGCTCATTATAAATACTATAAAAATGAGAATAATGCATTAATACATTTTCTTCATTGTTGTTTGATTTTTTACACCTTAAATTTAAAATTGTAATTGATTTAGGCATGAAAACACCATAAAACACATGAATTATTATAAAATATTAGAAAATCAAATAAATAATATATGCATTCATTACTAATTCAACATAAATCTAATTTTAGAATATTTGCATAGTAAAAATTAGAAAAAAAAAAGAAACCCTAGGTTAATATAGGGTTTGGATACCAAATCTTGGGTTCACCAAATGTTTAACCCAAAATTTAGATCATGGAATATCTAGGGTTAATGGGTATTTAATTATATTTTATGTAAGGATGGTGAACTAACCTAATGAGCAGGGTAATTAATAAAAAACTTAAATAATATTATGAATGTATACAACTGAGATTGCTAAAAAAAGTAAATTATATTTAATGATAGATTATGTAATGAATTGGGGTAAAATGATACTTATATAGTTTAATATGTTCAGGTTAGATGCAAGATAATGGGGGACAAAAGGGGGTTTTACAGCGACACTTTTTTTCTTAAAATAACAATAGTTGAACTTGGAGATAATGTTAGAGACAATTTGAAAAAGAATTTGACAATGACATAAGAACATGAATTGTATAATTTTGAATGTAGTTTATAAATAATTTTTTCAATACCTAAAGGATAAATGTGTGTAAAATATATGCATTTATGATAATAGGTTGGTCATTTTTTGTGAAAAGATAAGGATATTGCATGTGTATGAACACTTTTTTTGGAGTAAACAAATGAATTTTTGTATAAAACTTCATATATGGATAGGTGAAATGTTGAAGATTGTTGAGAATATATATATATATATATATATATAAAATTAATAATAATAATAATAATACAATTTAAGGCAACTAGAAAATTAAAATTGTAAGTGTACGAACACAACTTTTAAACCTTAACCTCATGATTTTTTTTGAAAAAAAGCATAGTTGACAATGTGTATATTGTTGGATATAAATTTAATAAACATTCCATTAATATTCAAAAATCTATAAAGGTATTTGTAACGAGATGTATATATTCCATAATGAGGTATGTTGTGTATAGATTAAATAATGATTAAAAAAATAGTTTAATGTTAAAAAAATTATATATTTAAATACTACATTTTCCCCTCTCCATATATATATATATATATATATATATATATATATATAATAATAATAATAATAATAATAATAATAATAAAGTTTGAGTGCTCAGATGGGTTGTGAAAGATGGAAAAAGCACATATTTTTTCACAAAATCAAATGGGTTGGTTCATGATAGGGTGTGGAGTAGGTTCACCCCACCCCATGCCTAAATATGAAAATTTTTTGGAGGTAATAAGTCAAAAACATTTTTTTTTAAAAAAGTAAAAAGGGAGTACACACTTGAAAAAGGCAAAATACATATTCCCTTTTCCATTTTCATAGTGAGTACACCCTTTGAGGGATTGACATTTTAATAATAAATGGTAGGACTATTGGATTTATGAATCACAAAGGGAGTGGATGATTTTTAGAAGCACACAAGACCTTTGTGATTCATGACTTTGTATTCACTCCCATGAAATTTTTTTATTCATTTTTCTTTTTACAAACTTCAAATTGGTTTTTACTATTATGATTATGTAAATTCCATGTTCACTAAAAATTATTTCAATTTTATTCTATAATTGACTAAATTTAGTAAAAATAAACAATGGGGTCAGGAAGTCATCTCAAAATACAAATTAAAGACCTAAAAAATGAGTAAATTGGATAAAAGAGAGAAAAATAAATAAAAATACAAGAAAAATGAAAACATCAATAAGAGCTTCTAGGGAGTGTGAAGGTACTTCATTCACACCAAGTAATATTTAAAATGAAAATAACATTCCTAATTCCATTGAATTTAATTTAGATACCTATTCAAATGAGAGAAATTAGTAAACCCTTTTTGAATGATGAAATTCTAAATGTAGAGCATTTAAGTAATGGATTTATAATGAGTGATGAAACATATGGAGGAATACAATATAATTAAACATCTATCCTCAATGAAGTTTTTGAGCATGATTATAATCAACATAAAGTAATGAACCCAATTCATGTCTCCCCTAATGAAGAGTAATTCACTTCATTTGTAAGGTCTAATGTACCTAGACAACCATGTAATATCCATTGTATGGTTGAAGTGGTAACACCATGTAATTTAATACAAAATATAGATCTTATGCACACCTCTATGATGAACACCAAGGTATTTGGTTGACATATATGATAAAATAATAAAACCTATGGAAGATAAAATGTCAAAAATATCAGTTCAACATCATGATCAATGTGTACATGACTATGCGTTTGAGAATAAGTCATACAAAATAATGTCAACTATTTGTTTAATTATTGAAAATAAAAAAAATATGCCTTATGATGCAGAATTTATGCTTAATGATAAGCAATATGGATGGAATAAATAATACAATAGTAAATAATCTAATTATTGAATTTAATGCAATAGGTAGTAAAAGTCAAAAAACATAGTAATGTGGCAAGACAAGTATATATAGAATCTATAGTGAGTAAGCAAACGTCTAAAGTTCAAATTCTTAGTGAAATAAGTAAATCCTTGAACTTGAATATAAAAACTCTGGTAAATGCCATAAAATGAACTACAAAGCTTGATGACCCTTTATTCATGAATTTTTTGGTGTTTAATGGTAGACTCCCACAAAAATATAAGGTATTAGTTGAAGGAATAAGTCATTTTATTTTTTATTTTTTCACGAGAAAACAAGGGTTTCATCTAATGTAAAGGATGTTAAAATTGTTAGGATGTGGAGCTAAAAGCTTCACCAAGGAGCAGACTTAAACAGTTTCAGGTCTTCACAGACGCCGACATCGGTCAGGAGCGACCAACGTCGGTCAGTTGCAGTTAAGAGGCACCGACATTGGCAATAGGGTCAGCCGGTGACGGTCACAGGCGAACAGACAGGAACCGACGTCGGTTACCTACGTGTCCAGAAATCTATTTCCGAGGACAAAAGCGAGTGTTTGCATGATAAGTTTGAGTTGTAGACTCAAGCTTGCGTCTCTATTATTAGCAATGATATTCTTAGAGCCCTTGTTGAAGAGGTTAACTGTTTGTTGTAAAGGCATGCTTAAGTTTCCTATTTTCTATATGTAGGAAAGATCTTCTTAGCTATTGTGTGTGTATGAGAGTTGAACTGTAAAAGTAGAACATTATGAATGTTTGAAGGACAGTACTGAGTTGCATCAATCCAGGTTGTTGGATTTGATTGTACTTGAGAGCGAGCTCTTGAGGAATAGAGATCTAGTGAGAGATCTTGTGTGCATCTGAGAGAGGTGTGGAAGAATGAAGTTTCTTCAATTGTATTCCTATTGTAAAGAGTTTTAATACAAGTTTTTAGGGTGTTTTCTTGTATATCTTGTTTAGTGTTATTTATCATTTCAGTTACTTATCTATCTGATTTATTTCTGCATTTATTGCTTTCACAAGTGTAATCCATTGTTGGTTGATCCCCAACAAGTGGTATCAGAGCTCAGGTTCACTAACAGGTGGTTCAGATCTGTGTAGTGTGTTTGGATTACAGGTTGCTCACAGGGATTTCTGTTTGAGTGGGAGAAGCAATGGCAGAAGAAAGTAAGTTGAGAATGGAAAAGTTTAATGGCAAGAACTATCAACACTGGAGAATGCAGATAGAGGATTATCTGTATCAGAAGGATCTTTACTTACCATTAGGTGGGATAGCAAAGAAGCCCAAGGACATGGAGGATGAAGAATGGGAAGTTCTTGACAGAAAGGCTCTCGGGTCTATAAGACTGAGTCTGGCCTCCACTGTGATATCTAATTTTTCACAGGCAAAAACTACGGTAGAGTTAATGACTACGTTAGCAAATTTGTATGAAAAACCCTCAGCTTCAAATAAGGTCTATTTAATGAAGCAGTTATTTAATTTGCATATGCAAGAAGGTGGATCTGTCTCTAATCACTTGAATGATTTCCATGGTATTGTTAATCAGTTAAGTTCAGTCAATATTGTATTTGAAGATGAAATAAAAGCTCTTTTAATATTATGTTCTTTGCCTGAAAGCTGGCATGGCTTGGTAATGGCAGTTTCTAATACTGCATCTGCATCAAATATTTTGAAAGTAGAGGATGTTGTTAGTGTTATCTTGAATGAGGAAATACGCAGGAAAAGCACAGAAGAGGCATCCGAGAACGCTTTAAGTTTTGAGAGCAGGGGAAGGCAAAAAGAGAAGAGCAAGAAAGGTAGAGCAAGGTCCAAGTCTAAAGGGAAAGGTAGATCTAAATCCAGAAATGGCAGGAAGCCACAATGCTGGAATTGTGGAAAGATGGGGCACATAAGCAGAGATTGTTGGTCAAAGCCTAAGGAGGACAACCAGCACGAAGGAAAGGAAGAAGCCAAGATTGCAGGTATTGCACAGGATGCTTTAATTTTCTCTCTGCATAATAATATAGAGTCTTGGGTATTAGATTCTGGTGCATCTTTTCATGCTACTCCTAACAGGGAATATTTCAGTGACTATATCCAAGGAGATTTTGGAATAGTATACTTAGGGGATGATGAGCCTTGTAAGATTACTGGCAAAGGTAAAGTGCAGCTAAAGATGCAGAATGGCAACACATGGGTGTTGAGAGATGTGATGCATGTTCCTAGTTTGAAGAGAAATTTGATCTCTACAGGTAAGCTAGGTGATGAGGGTTGTACAGTAACTCTCACAGCAGATTCTTGGAAGGTGACCAAGGGTGCACTTGTTATGGCCAGAGGTAAGAGAGAAGGTACTCTCTATTTATGTAATTGTGTTACTAACAAATCTCCTTCAGTTTTATCTACTTCAGATGTGGATACTAAATTGTGGCACTCAAGGCTTGGCCACATGAGTGAGAAGGGGATGTCAATTCTTAAGTCTAAAGGTATGCTTTCAGATTTGAAAAGTATGGATCTAGAATTTTGTGAGCATTGTGTATTTGAAAAATAGAAAAGGGTTAGTTTTCTCAAGACTGGGTCTACTAAGAAAAGGTAGAAGTTGCAGCTTGTTCACACATACGTGTGGGGACCGGCTTAGGTAGCCTCTATTGGCGGATCACGGTACTATGTCACATTCATAGATGATGCTACAAGGAAGGTATGGATCTACTGTATTAAAAATAAATCTGATGTTTTTGAGACTTTTAAGATTTGGAAAGCCATGGTTGAGAATGAAACAGGCAGAAGATTAAAGTGCTTGAGATCCGATAATGGCGGTGAGTTTTGCAGTCTTAAGTTTAACTGGTATTGTTACACTCATGGAATTCGTAGGCAAAGGATGGTTTCAAGGACACCTCAGTAGAATGGTATTACTGAAAGGATGAACATAACTATTATGGAGCATGCAAGATGTATGAGATTGCATGCAGGGTTGCCCTTAGAGTTTTGGGCAGAAGCAGTTGACACCGTAGTGTACCTGATCAACAGAGGACCCTCTACAGCTCTGGATGGTGGAATTCCAGAAGAGGCATGGACAGGTAAAAAGGTAGATCTCTCATATCTCAAATTTTTTGGTTGTGAAGCCTTTGTGCACATAGATAAGGAAAATAGAAAGAAGCTTGACGCTAAGTCTATGAGGTGCACGTTTATTGGCTATGGCTCAGATGATTTTGGTTTCAGATTTTGGAATCTAGGAACTAACAAGGTAATTAGGAGCCGTGATGTTGTTTTCAATGAAAGAGTGATGTACAGTGATCAGATAAGGAAGCTGGATCAATCTGGGTAGAGCAATGGTGAATTGGATGAAATTATGGTCCAAAATGAGCTCGCGAGAAAAGGAAATAATCACTTACAGGAAAACACAGAGACCGACGTCGGCAGGTTAAGAACCGGCGTCGGCAGTACAAAAACCGATGTCGGTCATACAGAGACCGACGTCGGCAGACCAGGAACCGACGTCGGCCAGGAAGAACCGGCGTCGGCCAGTAACAGGTCTACAGGTGGCCGAGGTCGGTCACTGTCAGAAAATTTGGGTGGACAGATTGTTGAGAACGAGTCTAAGACACCCATCAGGAGGTCTAAAAGGGTAAGTAAGCCTCCAATTAGATATTCTCCTTCCTTATATTATTTATTGCTAACCGATGGTGGAGAACCAGAGAGTTTTGAAGAAGCATTACAGGTGGAGTCCAGGAGTAAGTGGGAGCGTGGCATGGTTGAGGAGATGGAGTCCTTAAGAGAGAACCAAACATGGGATTTGGTTGAATTGCCAGCTGGTAAGAGAACACTGAAGAACAGATGGACCTACAGGTTAAAGGAAGGTGAGGATGGACAAATGAGATACAAGGCCAGATTAGTGGTAAAAGGATTTGCACAAAAACCAGGTATTGACTTTGGTGAGATTTTTTCTCCTGTTGTTAAGATGACTTCAATAAGGGTTGTATTGTCTTTGGTTGCTTTTGAGGATTTGCATCTTGAGCAGCTAGATGTTAAGACAGCATTTCTTCATGGAGATCTAGATGAGGAAATTTACATGGAACAGCCAGAAGGATTCGAGGTCAAGGGTAAGGAGAAGTTTGTGTGCAGGTTGAAGAAAAGCTTGTATGGCCTCAAGTAAGCTCCTAGGCAATGGTACTTAAAATTTGACAGGTTTATGACTGAGCATGGCTACAGCAGATGTCAATCAGACCATTGTGTGTATTTCAAGAGATTTGATAATGGTAGATATATTATTCTATTGTTGTATGTTGATGATATGCTGGTTGCAGGATCTCACATGCAGGATATCTCTGAGCTTAAGGTAAAATTAGCTCAAACGTTTGCTATGAAGGATTTGGGAGCAGCAAAGAAAATCCTTGGCATGAGCATTAAGAGGGAAAGGAAAAATTACAGGTTGATATTGTCTCAAGAATATTATGTGGACAAGGTGTTGAAACGGTTCAATATGCAGGATGCTAAACCGGTAAGCACACCTTTGGCTAGACATTTCAAGTTAAGCAAAGAACAATGTCCTAATTCACATGATGAGGTAGAGTACATGAGTAAGGTTCCATATTCTTCCGCAGTAGGAAGTTTGATGTATGCAATGGTGTGTACTAGACCGGATATTGCCCAAGCAATGGGAGTAGTAAGCAAGTATATGGCCAATCCAGGTAAGGAACATTGGAAAGCAGTTCAATGGATCCTTAGATATCTGAGAGGAACCAGCAGTAGACACTTGTGCTATGGAGGTTCAGATACTTCTCTACATGGCTACGTAGATTCAGATATGGCAGGGGATTTGGATGGCAGGAGGAGCACTACAAGTTATGTTTTTACTATAGGTGGAACGACAGTTAGCTGGATATCTAAGTTGCAGAAGGTTGTAGCCTTGTCAACTACAGAAGCAGAGTATATTGCAGCTATAGAAGCTAGCAAGGAGATGATATGGATGACACGGTTCATGGAAGAGCTTGGAAGGGAGCATGGAAGTTGTAGATTGTACAGTGACAGTCAGAGTGCAATCCATTTGGCCAAGAATTCAGCTTTTCACTCAAGAACCAAGCACATACAGCTAAGGTACCACTTCATACGACAGGTATTGGAAGATGGTGAGTTGAAGCTGGAGAAAATCCATACAGACAAGAATCCTACTGATATGCTAACAAAGCCGATTACTAAGGAGAAGTTGAATCTTCATTCAATTTCTATTGGTCTTCATGATTGAGTTGAAGATGGAGGAGCTAGAAGATGTTGTTGTACAGGTACTGGTGCAGCTGGTTTATCTCCAAGTAGGAGATTGTTAGGATGTGGAGCTAAAAGCTTCACCAAGGAGCAGACTTAAATAGTTTTGGGTCTTCACAGACGCCGGCGTCAGTCAGGAGCGACCGACGTCGGTCAGTTGCAGTTAAGAGGCACCGACATCGGCAATAGGGTCGGCCAACGACGGTCACAGGCGAACAGACAGGAACCGACGTCGGTTACCTGCGTGTCCAGAAATCTATTTCCGAGGACAAAAGCAAGTGTTTGCATGATAAGTTTGAGTTTTAGACTCAAGCTTGCATCTCTATTATTAGCAATGATATTCTTAGAGCCCTTGTTGAAGAGGTTAACTATTTGTTGTAAAGGCATGCTTAAGTTTCCTATTTTCTATATGTAGGAAAGATCTTCTTAGCTATTGTGTGTGTATGAGAGTTGGACTGTAAAAGTAGAACATTGTGAATGTTTGAAGGACAATACTGAGTTGCATCAATCCAGGTTGTTGGATTTGATTGTACTTGAGAGAGAGCTCTTGAGGAATAGAGATCTAGTGAGAGATCTTGTGTGCATCTGAGAGAGGTGTGGAAGAACGAAGTTTCTTCAATTGTATTCCTATTGTAAAGAGTTTTAATACAAGTTTTCAGGGTGTTTTCTTGTATATCTTGTTCTGTGCTATTTATCATTTTAGTTACTTATCTATCTGATTTATTTCCGTGTTTATTGCTTTCACAAGTGTAATCCATTGTTGGTTGATCCCCAACAAAAATAATAAAAGGTAAAAAAAGTGAGCCACATGCAAAAAAATTATTGGACATTACCCAAACCAAATTTTATAAAATTTCTATTGAATAATTTAATGGCCAATTATTAATTAGCTAAAGGTAATTTGATATGTGTAAGCCTTTATATGTTAAAATCAACCAAGCCTACACCACATGTTGTTATTGGGTACATGTCAAATTTGCTATGCATTTTGATGTTTTTCATCATATACATTATTCTTTACATACTGACGATATTATGCAAGATTGTATGGTAAATTCCCCACCTAAAACATTAATAGAATTAATCCAAAGTCTTTTCTATCAAAGACCTGAGGGACAATCTTTTTCGAATAATGTTTATATGGAACATGTAATAGTTGTGGTGGTTTGTCAAATTTTACTAGCTATATACATGAAGAAATTTCACATGAATTTGGAAAGTAAATAGTTGATTATAAGAAGTAAAAAACTATGAAGTATGTGTTAAAATATGGAAAAAAGTCATCAAGATGTGAGTTGGTTACAAAAAAAGTTTTCATATCTAGTTTAATTTTTGAATTCAAGAAGAATATTATCTACCAATATGTAAGACACACACATAAATCAAAATGGTTAGATCTAATCAATTCAAGCTATGCAAGGATAACTTCCTAGTTAGCACCATTATTCTAGTTGTGGACTTTGTTGAGAAATACACACTAAAATCATAGAATGAGGTTCAATCCCAATAATATAGTTCAATTTAAGTTGGAATTTTATTAATATTACATTTAGACATGCACCTAATAACACAAATCAGAATAGAAAGATTTTCATGGAGTACCACTGTTATATTTGGGATGAAAGATCACATTATCTAGAGTTTATCTGAGGTTATTTTGAGATATTTTATAGGAATATGAATGCAAGAGAAAGCGTGTTTGATACACATTACATTTGGTTAGATAATTGTGTAGGATAATTTAAGAATTTTTGAATGTTTTACTAGTTGAACATAATTCATAAGAAGAATGGTGTTCAATTTATTTGTATCTTATTTGAGGCTATGCAAGGCAAAGGGGAACATGATGGGGTAGGTTCATGTGTAAAAATATCCCTTAAAAATGAGTAGGAAAATCACAAAGATGGTGTTAAATTGATTGATGCTGCAAGTATTGTAACTTGGTGTAATCAAAAGTTTTGTCATGGATTAGATAAATATTATCATATGTGAAGATTATTTTATTTAATGGAATAAAATGACAAAGTAATTTATGAATATTACACTATAGTACATAGATCAAGTGTTTTCCACTCCATTCATAGATCAAATTTTAGTTTATGGACTATTTATACTAGGAATATAACATGACATTATTTGGATTGTATGGAATTTAATTGACATGAATGTGATTCAAAAGAATACATTGATGAATGGTATTGTAGAACCATAAAACCTATGAAGAGTAGCCATTCACTCTAACAACTGAGGGATCATGAAATGGAATCACTTGTTGACTTTGACCACATCTCAGATCTCATGCAACTTGGTACAATTTATTTCTAATTTAAATGTAGCCTTAGTTCTATTAGTGATATCTTTATTTTTCCCTATATGTACTTACAAAATTATTATATTTTAAATGCAAGAAATTATTTTTCACCTGAGGACAATGATGAGAGAACGAACTACTACTTGTGTCATTGTGCAAAGGTAAAAAAAAATTAACCACAAACAACATGGATGGAGAAGACTTAGTTTATCCCACTAGAGCTATATTGGTTATAGGAACATGGATTCATAAGTACTATCATAAAAAATAAAACAAGTATTATTTGAGGACTTTAAAACTAATAGGGTGGTGTTTCATTACTCAAGTCTAGTTATCACTATGAATATTCAAATGATCAAATTTCATGGAAATCCTAACAAAAAGATTTTGTGGAAATTTCATGAATCCAAGCATGAAATTATTATTGAAAAAATTAAAAATAGATTTGATCCTAAAGGTACATTGGATTGAATTGGTAAGTTTAGTATGAACATTTCATCTTGTATTTCAAATTAATATAGTTAACTTATTTTATTTTAATTTTTAATTATTTTATCATTAAGTGTTTATTTTTGTTTAAATTTTTTGCTAAAAATTTAAATGTAGGTTAGTGGCACCAGATGATCTTTCACCTTCACATGGTTGGTGTTGTGAGTAGCTAATATTATCTTATTGAAATAAAGAGAAGTGAAAAAATAATACATTCCTCTCTATGATATAGTCATTACTCATATAATTCAAAAATCACACTGGACATACTTATTTTATTCCTTTCTAGGTTATCTAACTCAAGTAGTAGGTTTCACACTCTTCTCTAAGTCTATCTCTTGTAAAAAGACATAAACACTGCTTCTAGCCCTTATGATCACAGTATGTCACTTTACTTAGTGAATATTTCACACAAAACTTAAAATATTTATGCATTATAAATGTTATTGATCTCTTAATACTTTTGTATCATTCAACAAAGAATTTGGAACCTCTCTTTATGCTTAATCTATACAAGAAGTCAAAAAGCTATATTTTATCTCATGTTCTTGTACAAATACTATCTTTGATGTAGAACTTTTAGTAATGTTATTTTACTTCATGAAAACCTAAAATAAGTCTTTAAACTCATTTGGATCTATTATCCATGTCTAACTTATGTTCTTTTACCCTACAATCAGGGAACTATCACAAACATGCTCTATTCTTGGTCATAACCTTATATACTTGCTTAGAGACCCCTAAGAACATGCCTATAGGCCTGAAACTAGGCCATTACTCTTAATTTATGATTAGAAAAGGTATTAAAATCTTCTTGTGTCCATTTTTGAATGATTTTTAAATTTTTATAAATGTTCTTAACATGGCAGTTTTAAATGCATGAAGGAGCAAATAGCTTGAGAAACTATTATGAAATTATTTCATGGTCTTAGGGCCTAAAATTTAGTTTGGTCAACTATAAATTCATGGTCATTTAATTTTATCATCTACAACGTTCCATCCTAGGCCCTATATATATAGGACAATAATTATTCCAGATTTAAAACACCCATCTAGATGTCTTTACAAAGATGATTTATTGATTGGGCTAATGATGGAGAAGTTATGCCCCCCATGATAAGATTTTATCCCTTTAATATATATTTATCTATGAGATAAAAATCCTTTTTTCACCTCTCCCATTTTGAGTGAGAGAAATCCTCCTTAGATTTCTTATAGGACTTGTCTGTGCAAGTGTGGGAGTTGATGGTTAATCTCTAGCCCTCATAGTTCTCCTGAAACATGCAGCAAAATTTTGCTCAATTTTCTCACTTTGGGATGAGATATTATCTTAAGGGATGCATCAAACCAATTGAAACATTTAATATTTAGGCTCTTCTAAGACTTTACAAGCATTGTTCTAGCCTTAAAATTTCCATTTGTATGTGTCTATAAATATGATTCATCTCTTGGGCTAATGGGCCATAATCTATGTCCCCACTAACAAGATTTTGGCCCTTTTAAAAGGGATTTGTACGAGATAAAAAATTCCTTACCATGTCTCTCCCATGTCAAGTGACATAATCCTCTTTGGGTTTCTTAGAATACTCATCCGTGAAAGAGTGGAAATTAATGATACATTTATATCCCTCATAGTTCTCTTGCAATATGTGGCAAAATTTTACTTATTTTTCTCACTTTGGGATGAGGATATTCTCTTAAGGGATGCATCCAATCAGTTCTAACATTATGCCATGAGTACATAATAAGATTAGATAAGTGTTTTTTTACCCTTAAAATTTCCATTTAGGCATGTCCACAAAGATGGTTTGTTGATTAGGATAACGAGCTAGAAGTTATGCCACCTACTGTCAAGTTTTCAGACCTTTAAGAGATATTTAACTACAAGAGAAAATTCCTTAGCATGTCTCATGTGTATTAAGTGAGATACAATCTTCATGGGTTTGATTTTTGGACTCATTCATACAAGTGTGTGTGTTGATATTTCATCTCTATCCCTCATGGTTCTCTTGTAACAAATGATATAAGTTTGCTCAGGTTTTTCACACTAGGATGAGGAGATTCTCTTAAGGGAGGTGTTTGATCAACTAAAATATTACATCTCAAGGCCCTACCAAGATTTAATAAACATTTTTATATATTTAAAAGGCCCATATAAATGTGTCTACAAATACAATTCATTGATTAGGCTAACTAGCTAGAAACTATGCCCCCCACTAATAAGCTTTGGCCCTTTACGAGAGATTTGGCTCCATGAGAAAATTCATTGCCATATCTTGCCCATATCTAATAAGAGATAATAATATTGGGGTTTTTTAGAGGACTCATTGATGGGAGTGTGGGAACTGATGGTTTATCTCTATCCCTCACAGTTTTCATGCAATACATGATAAAATTTGTCTCGCTTTTCTCACTTTAAGACAAGGAAATTCTCTTAAGGGATGCATCTGGTTAACTAAAAAATTCCATCTTAGGGCCCTAACAAGACATAAAAAGCATTTTTATATCCTTAAAACACCCATGTGTGTGTGTGTGTGTGTGTGTGTGTGTGTGTGTGTGTGTGTGTGTGTGAATATGGTTCATTTATTAGGGTAATGAGCTAGAAACTATGCCCCCACTGACAAGCTTTTATCTCTTTAAGGCAGATTTGGCTATAAAAGAAAAAAATTTGACGTGTCTTGCCCATGTTGAATTAAATATAATAATAATTAGGATACTTGAAGGACTTATCCATGAAATTTTTATCATTGATGGTTCATCTCTATCCCTTATGGTTCTCCTGTAACATGTAACATAAGTTTGTTTAGTTTTCTAACTTTAGGATGAGGAGATTCTCTTAAGGATTGAATATTGTCAATGAAAACATTCTACCTTGGGGCCTTATCGATATTAGAAGAGAATTATCATAATCTTAAAATTTTGATTTGAACATGTCCATGAAGATAGTTCATTGATTAGGCTAATGATCTTGAATTTATGCCCTTATTGACAAGCTTTTGGCCTTTTAAGTGAGATTTAGCTATGAGAGGAGACTCATTATTATGTCTCATCTATGTAAAGTGAGATATAATACAATTTGATTTATTTATAGGACTCATATTCATAATTTTTTTATCTAATGGTTCCTCTCTATCCCTCATGGTTATCCTACAACATGTAATGAAAATTTGCTCAGTTTCCACACTTAAAGATGAGAAAATTCTCTTAAGGGATGTATCCAATCAAATGTAAATTTTGTTATTGAGGCACAAATGAGATTGGAAAAGGTATTTTATATCCTTAAAACACACAAATATTTCTACATATATTATTCATTTATTGGGTTGATGATTTAGAAGATATGGCCCCTACTAACCAAATTTTGGTCTATTCTAAGAACTTTGGCTGTGAGAGAAAATCATTTCCCCATCTTGCTCATGTTTAGTTATAGAAAATAATCTATGGTGTTTTTATATAACTAATATATGAAATTATGGTAGTTTATGGCTGCTATCTAGCCCTAATGGTTCTCCTAAAATTTACAACTAAAGTTCTCTATGTTTGCATGCTTATGGATTAGGAGCTTCTCTTAAGGGATGTGTTTGGTCATCTACAACTTGTGCTATTGAGGCCTAAATAAGATTGGATAAGGATTGTTATAGATTTAAAATACCCATATAGATGTGTTCATTTATATGGTTCATTAATTGGGATGATGAGACACAATATATTCCCACCATTAACTAACTTTTGGCCCTTTAAGTGAAATTTGGATGTGAGATAAAACTCATTATCATGTCTTACATGTGTTGAGTTAGAGAGAATCCTCTAGGTTTTCTCATAGGACTCATCTATGAAAGTGTAGGAGCTAACATATCATCTCTATCCCTCATTATTATCCTACAACCCATGACTGATGTTCATTCACTTTACACACTCAAGACAAGGAGATTCTCTTGAGGGATGCATCTAGTCAATTACAACATGCACTTTGGTGGCTTAAATAAGATTGAAAAAGGGATATTATAACCTTAAAATAATGATCTATATGTTTTCATGAAGATGGTTTATCAATTTGGCTCATGATCTAGAAGATATGCCCCCATTGACCAACTTCTAATCCATTCTCAGAGATTTGGATGCAAGAGAAAACTCATTGCCATGTCTTGTTTACATCGAGATATAGAAAATCCTCTAGGGTATTCATAAAGGACTTATCCATGAAAGTGTATTAGCTAATGGCTTATATCTAGTTCTCATGGTTCTCATTCAATGTGTGACTAAAGTTTGCTCACTTTGCACACTCAAGGATGAGGGGATTCTCTTAAGGGATGCATCCAATCAACTACAACTTACACTCTTAGGGGCTCACCAAGATTGGAAAAAGACTATTATAGCCTTAAAGTACCCATCCAAATATGTATGTGAATATATTTTATCAATTCGGATGAGGAATGAGAATATATTCCCCCCATTGACCAAATTTTGGTCTATTTTAAGAGATTTGGATGCAAGATAAAACTCATATCATGTCTCACTCATGTTAAATTAGAGACAATACTATATATTGTTCTAATAGGACTCATATTTTAAAGTGTGGGAGTTGATAGAAAGTATCCATCTCTCATATTTCTCCTATAACCTATGATCAAAGTTAACTCACTTTTCACATTCAAGGATGAGGAGATTCTCTTCAAGGATATATTCGATCAACAATAACTTAGACTCTCAGAGCCTGAATGAGACTGGATAATTATAATTTGATCCTTAGATCACCTAATATATATGCTTAAAAATATGGTTTATCAAATTAAGCTAATAAGTTAGAAGATATGCCCGTCACTAACCAAATTTTGGTTCATTCTGAGAGATTTGGTTATGAGAGAAAACTCATTGTCATGTTTCACTCATATCAAGATATAGAGAATATTCTAGGGTATTTTTAGAAGACTCATTCATACAAGTGTATAGGTTGATGGATCATCTCTCACCCTTACCATTTTACTACAATGTGTGATCAAATTTTACTCATTTTGAATATTAAGGGATGATGATCATCTTAAGGGATGCATCTAGTCAATTAAAACTACACTCTTGGGGCCTCATCAAGACTATAAAAGTGTTGTTATAGCCTTAAAACACACATCTAAATGTGCTTTTGAAGATGGTTCATCAATTGGGCTGACAGGCCAAAATATATACCCCTACTAACCAACTTTTGGTCCATTCTAAGATATTTAGTTGTGAGAGAAAACTTGTTGTCATGTCTTTCTCATGTTGAGTTAGAGAGGATAATTTAGAGTGTTCTAAAAGGTCTCATCTATGCAAGTGTGGGAGATTTTGGCTTGTCTCTAGTGCTCATGATTATCTTGTAATGTGTGACCTAAGTTCACTCAATTTGAACACTCATGGATAAGGAGATTCTCTTAAGGGATGCATTTGGTTAATGATAACTTACACTCCCACGGCTCTACTGAGACTAAAAAAATGTCTTTAGAGCCTTAAAATGCTTATTTAGGTGTGTCTATGTAGGTAGTTTATCAATTGGAATAACAAATCATAAGATATTCCCCCACTGACCAAATTTTGTCCCTTTTAGATAGATTTAAATTCGATAGAAAACTAATTTTCATGTCTCACACATATAGATTTAGAGATAAGATGCTATGGTATTCTTAGAGTACTCATCCATACAAGTGTAGGAGCTAATGACTCATATCTATCCCTCATGGTTCCCCTTCAATGCGTGACCAAAGTTATCTCACTTTATACACTCAAGGGTGAGGATATTCTCTTAAGGGATGCATCTGATCAACTATAAATTTCACTCCCAAGGATTGAATGAGACCAAAAAAGGGTCATTATATCCTTAAAATTACCATATAGATGTTTTTATAAATATAGTTCATCGATTGGGCTGATGATCTAGAAGATATGTCCCTCACTAACTAAATTTTGGTATGTTCTGATAGTTTTAACTATAATATAAAACATTTTAACATGTCTCGGTCATGTCAAGATAGAGAGAATCCTCTTGGATGTTATTAGATGATTCATCCATGTAAGTGTGGTAGTTAATGTCTCATCTCTATCCCTCATGGTTCTCCTAAAATGTGCGACTAAAGTCGGTTTACTTTACACACTCAGGGACAAGGAAATTATCTTAAAGGATGCATCCATTCAATTAAAACTTATGCTCTTAGGGCCTAACTAAGACTACATAAGGGCATTTATAGCCTTAAAAAAACCATCTATATGTGTATATGAAGATAGTTTATTGGTTAGGATGATGAGCCAGAAGATATGCCCCCACTGAGTAACTTTTGGTTTGTTTTGAGGGATTTATTTGAGATAAAAAACTCATTATCATGTCTCACTCATATCAAGATAGAGAGAATCCTCTAAGGTGTTCTCAGAGGACTCATCAATTAAAGTGTAGGAGTTGATGACTCATCTCTATCCCTCAAATTTATCATGTAATACATAACCAAATTCCACTCACTTTGCACACTTAGGGATGAGGAGTTTCTCTGATGGGATGCATTTGGTCAACTATAACTTGCACTCTTGGGGCCTGATCAAGACTATAAAAGGGTTGTTCAAGTCTTAAAATTCCCATACAAATGTGCTTACAAAGATGGTTTATCAATTAGGTTGATGAGCTAGAATATATACCCCTTACTAACCATATTTTGGTTTATTATAAAAGATTTGGCTATGATAGAAAACTCATTATCATGTCTTACTCGTATCAAGATAGAGAGAACCCTCTAGGGTGTTCTCAAAGGATGCATCCATGCACATGTAGAAGATGACATATTTTCTCTATCCATAAAAATTATATTGTAATGCATGATCAAAGTTTTCTCACTTTACACACTCAAGAATGAGGAGATTCTCTTAAGGGATGCATCTTGTCAACTAGAACATGCACTCCCTAGGTCTGTCTGAGACCAAATAAGGTTCATTATCACCTTAAAACACCCTTCCAAATGTTTTTGTATATATGGTTCATTTATTAGGTTAACAAGGCACAAGATATGCCCCACACTAACTAATGTTTGGTTCTTTAAGAGATACTTAATCATGATAAAAAACTAATTGTCATGTATTATTTGTATCTAAATAGAATTAATCCTCTATGGTATTATTAGAGGATTAATCCATGAAAGTGTAAGAGATAATATCTCATCTCTATCCTTCATGGTTATCCTAAAATGTGTGATTGAAGTTATCTCACTTTTCACACTTAGGGACGAGGACAATATCAGAAGGGATGCATCTGGTCAACTAAAAATTGTGATCTTGTGGCCTAATTAAGACTGAACAAGGGAATTTATATCCTTAAAACACTCATATAGACATGCCCATGAAGATTTTTCATCGATTGGACTAATGAAATAAAATATATGTCCCTTAGTGACCAATTTTTTGTTTCTTCTGAGAGATTTGGTTGAGAGAGAAAACTCATTACCATGTTTTGCTCATATTGAGATAGAGAGAATGCTCTAGAGTGTTCTCAAAGGACTCATCCATGCAAGTGTAGGATATGATGGCTCTTATCTAAACCTCATGGTTATCCTGTAACATGCAACTAAAATTCTTTCACTTTTCACACTCAGGGATGAGGAGATTCTCTTAAGGGAT
>JARHVA010007480.1:455000-465000 GCA_037957365.1 Torreya grandis | reverse complement strand
CTAGGTATATCAAATAAAGACCCACCTCATCTACCTTGGGATGCCTTCATGTCAAAATAATTTTGAATTTATTGCATCAAAAAATCATAGTCAAGTTTTATCAAAACATTTAACAGAATATCCTTATTGTTTCATGGAGGATCATCAAACACCATCCACCACCTATCCAAAAAGGTATTTTTTATCCCTTCATGAACACACCAATAAATATTAATATGTTTACAATTTATCAGTGGTGTTTGTTTGGCTATAGGCTTAATAAAAAAGTGCACACATCTTCTTTTCTTATTTTTTTCTTAACATCATGATATGTCAACTTATTAGAATAAAATTATTTTAGGACCTATCATTGATTCAACATTGCATCAAGTTGCAAAGTTACATTTCCCATTTCATTATAAATAGTTTGTAGTATATTAGAAAGTGAATGTTTTACACTATCAGCTGAGGATTGAAACAAACCATTGATTATTATTTATAATTTTTGATGTTTTACATTATATTGTTCATATAATTAAACTTCTTGTGCAAAATCAAATTGTTGAGGGTCTTATTCTACATTTTCTTCAAGAAATGGATTCATCATTCAATTGTGTATCTAGATTTATAAAAATATAAGTTATTTTAGGTAATTAAAGATAATATAATCAAACTATAATTTATAAACCCTACGTGGAAAAATAAATATAAATACAAATGGAAAAAATCAAATTTAAAATGCAACATACATGAGGAAAGCAAAATGTCAAATCCCATTAGCAGGATGTAAATCCAAAACATGTACGTGTAATATAAAACCGTTCAAGGAAATCCTATATAAAACCCATGGGTTTAAAAAATGGGGGATAAATTAAAATGAAACAAAGAGTGTACACCCTGAATTTACACATGGCATACTCCCTTTAGGTTTGGGCATCAAGCCTAAGCCTAGGAAATTTGAAATGAACAGCATATGCCCTTTGTAAAAAAATACAAAGTCGGGGAATGCCACCTTTTTTTTCCCTCATATTTATGCATTGATCTTGGAATAGTCATCATATTTTTAGAATATTCTTTTTTTAGCCTCAAACACTTGATTTAGATATGGATAATTACATCAATGTAGGTGTCTTGTATGAAAAACTAACTGGATATGGATGTGACCAAATAGATATTTATATATATTTTGTCATCTCTATTTTGATGTATAAATATCACGTGCACATGTTTTTATTCCTTGTAAAATGATTAAACCCAATCTTGCTCAACCCAAGAGTGACTATGGAAAAAATAGGCTAGTGGGGTAATAGTGTTGAGCTACCCCAAATACCCATCTATCAATGGACATTAAATATATAAATAATACTATGAAAAGGGCCTCAAACGTATGTAGTTATCCCTTATTTTTTGTATTATGTGCACACAAATGCAATGTGTGATAAGTAAAGACATTTAACATACTATCTTATAAATTAGAAAATATGGCTCATGGAGTTCTCTTTGAATGCTTCAAACATATGTAAATATTGATCCTATGAATGATATATAAATAAGGATGAATAGGTGATGCAAAACTCTTCTCACTAGCTTGCAATTCTCCTTCCTTTTGGTTACAAAGTGCAAGTCTTCCTTGGCCAACACTAGGCCTTTCTTATCCATATGGACTAAAACTCTAAGACTTGTTAAACAAGGTTTCAAAAAAATAAAAAAAAATTAATTATATTAATCCAAACCATATCAATTCATTTTAATATTTCACATCTTTGATTTTACCCATTAGTCACTTTCTTGCCTTCAAATGCTACATAAGGTTTCTTACTCATTGGCACTATTTATATACTCCTCACAATGTATTATCATTAATAACACATCATATGTACTTTAAAACATCTATTAGGCCTCTTAGTTCATCCACAATCTTTCTCAATGCATTAAGAATTTTCTATACCATTATGCCCTATCCTTTTCTAAATCCTTGTAGCCTTTTTTTCTTATTCTTTTCCTTGTAAGAAGATGTATGGAAACTAATAACTTAACCACCTTAACTTCTAGGTGCCTTTTTCCCTTTACCATCCACTAACCAACTTTTAACCACCAACTAGTTATTTAAACCTCTTTTCTACATGTATTTAGTCCACTAGTTAGGCCTTTTAGGTCTAGGGTTCCCTATTTCACACTCAGTCCTGTATTATTATACTTTCCAGTACAAAAATATTTCAAAAACCCTAAAATATCTTCAATTACCTTTAAAGTTAGTAAAACAAAAAGTTTTGAAAATTTTCATTGGCTATTTCTCTAGTAATCATTCAAACACTAATTTTAGGGTTTACAAGTTTGTTACAGGCCTGAGAGCCTTCAGATTGATCAAAAACACATTGTATATAGTTTCAAAAGCCCCAAAAAGTTTATTAAGGTCATCTAGTCATTATACATCTTTTCCATTTAATGGTCAAAGTTTCACAACCCTCAAATCACTCCTAAACATAGAATCTTAGTCCATGCTCACAACATTTTATTGACAAAGAACAAAGTATTTAGAGTTAAATTATCTTTCAACACTAACAAAATTTATAACCTATAATGATGTTTGAAAAACCTTTAATGACTAACCTAAATCCTTCTCTATCACTTTTTCATCAAAAAAAGATTCAAATCAAAGCATCCTAGTCTACAAATTCTATGTTAGTGTCTTTTCTACCTTTAAGGAACAACAACAATCTCCATTTTGTGTTATAACAAAAATTGTTCAAATGAACACTATAACAAAATTATTTCTAGCTGACCAGACATGTCTTCATCTCTATATACTCCACATGATTCAAGAAAGGAAATGATCAAACATTTCGAATATCACTTTAACTAAACTATATACATGCATTTTATGGTAACAGACTTATTTACCTCCTCAAGGTCACTTTCTTGTTGCTTAGTTTGTATTCCTTGTATCAAGTTAGAAAATTTATTTTTTTCATTCAAAAACCAACATACATGAAATCATTCAACTCATCATTCTAATTTTTCCCAAACACAACTCCATTCTCTACTCCATTATGCAGATTCAATACAAATAGGAAATGGATATCATAATATATGGTAGTTTGGTCTCTATGCATGAATCATACATAAGCGCAGAACATATTTTAAAACTGCACACCACTTTCATTCATTTTAAACTTTAGTTCTTTAAAAAATAGGAGTTACATAGTCTTGAATTCATCTTTTTTGGTAGACCTTCTTTCCATCATAGTCATGTCTAGCATATTTCTTCACATAATGTCTTTCCCATAAACCACACTTTAATATCTATTCTTTCACTATATGATATATACTCCTCAACATACTTTGTGTCTGTTTCTTGTTTGAATAAACTCTATCAACATTATCTAGACCCACTTAGGGTGGTAAACATTAAGATTACCATCTTAATCTCCCAACATGACATATGAATTTATTCACTCTTAAGACCTTTTCTAAAACCATAAGGTCTATTAAAACATTTTTTTTAATAATTAAATACATTTATGACTCATTTAACCCACCTAGATCACTCTCAATCCCTCATTACATACATTGAAAACTCAAGTTAGAAAAAGGTGAGAAAACCTCTAAAGGCTTAAATTCAAATTTCACTCACTTCAAAGTTCACCTTTTGGCATTCCTAAGATGCCCTTGCATCAATAGGGCATGTTTTCTTACTTGAATTGTTGATTGAGTGCTTCTTGGTATATTACCTTGTGATTTGTATGTGATTTATAGTGAGGAATGAATGCGATTTGATATTATATATACCAATATATTTTATAAATATCTCACATTAAATCACTTAGGTCAACCTTTACAATAAGTTTCATTTGAAAATTAGATTACTTTTGGGCATTGGAAACTTTGTAGGAAAAGTGGGGACTTGCATCGATGTTGGTGTCTTTCTGAGCTTCAATTTTATAGGAAGATATAAAATAAGTACATGTCTAGAGTTGGAAATAAAGGATAATAATCAAGTTTTAATATTTTTTATAGTGTATAAGGCTTGGTCATTAGAATAAAAATGGCTGACCTAAGAGATATGTAATTTAGGAACAAAGAGATAGTTAACATGAGCCTTTTAGCAATGAGTAGGTCTATAACTAAAAGGTATGCCCATGATAGATATTTTCCAAGTGTATGAGACTAAATTACTACATAAATCAAATTTTAGTATGTATGGATGAATTAGAGAGTTGATCTATGGAGAAGTTGTTAGAAAACATGAGAAGTATAAATGGCATGTGGTGGGTTTTCATAAAGGTGAAATGTACTTCTTTGATTATGGTGATGTGAACGTGGAAGGTTACCTATTTGAAGATGATCCATATAAAGATGATGATTATATATATAGAGATGATGAAGATGCAATACACATAGAAGGTGAAGAAGACTTTGAATTTGACTCATTAAAAGTCAAAAATCACTCACATCTATATTTAGAGGAAGAAATTAATACGGATGTTTTTAAGGTAAATAAGTATACATTAATGAGGCATGAATATTTGATTTTAGAAAAAAATGTTTCAAATTTTGAAGGACAACATTTATATGTGTGTACAAGCAGAGTGAACACAAGAAATAGTGGAGAAGATAGCTATTGGATGAACAATAGGGGCCATTGCATAAGGTCCATTGAGTGGAGTGAATAGTCTATATAAGACCCCAAAAATTAAAATTCATGGAAGCACTACATATGGGAACATAGGGCCATATATAGTATCAATAAGAGGGGATGTTGGTGGATTAGGAGAGGTATTGCATGTGGGAAAAATACTCAATGACAATAACAAACACAATAAGTGGTGACTCGTCTAACTATTTTGTACAAAATTTCAATGAAATTACCATAATATAGGGCATCAAGGATACCAAATAACACATTCATAAATGTATATCTTTTGTTGTGAAGGGATTCAATGAATAAGAGTAAAAGACTAGCCAATTTGTGATGACATTTTTGGATTGTGTGTATACCTAGTATTAAAAATATGACCATAATCTAATGATGGTCAACTTTAACAAATTGAATAATTCCTTTCTAAATGAATATCAAGTTCCCTAGTTTTATAAAGAGAGAGTCTCCACCCTTTAATGAGATAAAGTGAGATGAAAGTGAAAGTGTGTGTGCATATAATGTGTATTTTAAGATGTTGTTGTTGAAGTTGTCTTATGAGGTCCACCCATTGCAACATGAGAAATTGTTTGTAAATGAATAATTACATGTGTTTAGAATACAAATGGAAATGGATATATTTCTTATTGTTCATAAAGCACTAGATTCTACACTCAAAATCAAAGTTATTGTGAACTTCAATATAGGAATAAACATATTTATTGAAGATTAGATTGCAAATATAGTGACATAATTATAAAATAGTTCATCATGTTATATATTGGAGGCGTTAAAACCATTGTAATGTTCCACATGTGAAGTTGAGGGTCACACCAAGGATAATTATGTAAATAATAAGGTGAAAATTGTGACATTTTCATGTGAATTTTTTAAAGGCAATCATGAAATGTGTAGATGTTTTTTGATAAATGTATGAATCAAATAATGTCATTTATTACTATAATATTTTTGACATGAACAAAAAAAGAATATGAAATTATATACTTATAAATGATATTATGGATACAAAAGAGATGGGACTAAAAACAAACTATATTCATGCAACAACCACAATATTAAGGTGGTTATCATAAACAAGGAGCTTATAATCAAAATCAAGGTGGTAGGTTTAACCAAAATTAAGTGGATTTTTACAATATTAATATAGAAGGAATTCCAAAAAACAAGAGGGAATTTATAATTAGGGTATGGGATTCAATAAAGAGGATCTAAACAAGGTGGAGTAACCTCAGGGCATGTAGAAAGAGGTGGTCTAGGAAAGTGTCATGGTCTTGTGACTTAATTCAAGTGTGGAAAATGCCACTATTGGAATGAATCCACCAATTATCCTAGTTTTAAATTTTATTCATAGTATGACTTAAATTATTTAGCATGGTAGCTGCAGCCTCCAAAAATAAATTTAAAATGGCCTGGATGGTGCCTCATTTAAGATACATTAGATCACCACAACACTTGGAGAGTGTGAAACATTGATTAGGATTAAAATCTATGTTCAATAGACTACAAAAACTTGGTTCCACTCGTGGTTCTTATTGGTAGTTTCACCTTTCCTTTATTCATCTAATAAAGATAATTGAGCACTAATATTACAACTACAATGGTTGTTAATATTACTAAGAATGTGAATGAAGAAAAAATTAAAATATTTGCATCTATATTTATTTTAATATGACATCCTACATTGGTTGATTATATTATATAGGAGGTGTTTTTCATTGAAGAAACATTTTCCATTTTTATTTGATTGGTTTTAGAGTCATCTAATTAGGTTTTTAATAGTCAAAACAATTAGAATGTTCATGTAATTAGTTTTAGACTCATCTAAATTGACCCATAGTAAATTCTCTTTGTGTTTAGAATAGTTGTTGGATATCTAAGACTTGTTTTCAATATGATGATACATGTTTTAATCATGTACTAAGTAATTGAAATAGTTCGACTGAAACTACATATTACATTGACAAATACAACATGTTATTTAACTTTCCATGTATATTTTCTTAGACTTTTTGGAGTCGATCACCTAAAATACGCTGATATTTGCCCTCACTTTCACCACCTAACTCACCTTGAAATATTTCACCACTTTCATGTTGGGTATGGCCTTTCCCTTCCCTATTACTTGCCCACTCCTCAAGCTCATTGTGGAACTAAATATCTCCTCCCCCTGTAACTCATTATGGTAAGAAGGAACACACAACCTCATTTTCTACTACCACATCCTTCCAAAATTAGATATTGTTGTTTCTAAATGCTTTGTGTGAAAAAGGTGATATGATATTAATAACCATGGTTTTGAGTGAAGTAAAACTTCTAATTTATACTCTTTGGCTTTACAATACTTGACTTTACAAAAACAGAAAATGACATCCATTTTTCAACATAACTTGTACCTTTGAGGACACTACTAGTTTAATTTATGTAATAAGAAGCAAACAAACAATCCATTATTTAATTTTAACATCAATTAATTCCAAACATGGCTTAAATTTGATGTCCATATATCATATTTATATTTTTTTAATCATAAAATACAATCTTTTAAAAAAAAGAAACATATTAAATGAAATATAAATTTTTATGTAAACAATAAAAAAATTAATCTCCTATTTTTATTTCTAATACTATGAATTATTAAGACAAAGGAGTTTTCATGGGTGAATCTCAAGTAATTTTTCATCTAAAACAAATACAAAACATAATCCATTTGTTAATCCTCTACCTCATTTTATTTTAGAGTTAATTACGTTGGTGTAGTAGAAACCATCTATGAGGGATGTGTTGCTTCAACATCCTTATCTACATTCATGAGTTGGTTTGATTTGATCAAACAAATGCTTATATTTATTTGCATAGTGATTTGAGTGAATGCGAGTCTGAATTGTCAAAGTGGTGAAAAACAAATCATTATGAAGCAGTCTGTGTTAGTCCCAAGTTTATGTGGACCATAGGCATATGTCCATGCAAGCATCATGCGGGTGTTTGTGAGAGTTTTATTGGTCTCAAATTTCATGAAGCAGGGGTTGGTTATCTTAGGTAGAGAGTAATCAGACCTCGGGAGGAAATTTTTCATTATAATCATTTGAGTGGTTCTGAGCATTATCGGCTGAGCCTGATTTGGTGGTTATTGTGTATGTTGGCTAGTTGGCCTGTTTATTGTACTTTGGACTAGATTGCATTGAAGAGTTAATAAAATAAACATTACTCCTAGTTTTCTTGAATTATTTGAATTATCATGTGTGTTTGAGTTGATTTATTGATCTTTTCAAGTGTGTGTTTTTCTTTCCTTTGCTAATCCTTTATTATACAAGTTATTGTCCATTGTGTTTGTTGGTGTACTTGTGTAGGTAAAAATTAAAGGTGTACTCTATAGTTCTTGTAGAGTCCTATTGCAATGAGGGATTTAGCTTAGGACAAGTGGTTCCACAAGGGTGGTTAGCTCTAGAGAGTTGGCCCCATGATAGTTGGTATCAGAGCACATGGTTTGTGTTTTGTAGGATTGTGTTTGCCTAAGTTAAACAATCTTATGCCTTCCCCTATCGAAGTAGTCCAGTGTTGTGTCTAGTTGCGTCTAAGTTAGTACAATAGGAGATTTGTCTAGGATGTTACTCAAGAAGGTGGTCAACAGGGGTCGAGAGTAGGGTCAGGGCAAAGGTGAAGGTGGTGGCATTTACCACAGTAGTAAGTCAAAAGTTACTACAGTGGGTGAAGACCTTGTTGAGTGAGTTGGTGCCTAGTTCCAATTGATGGGGGACCATGTGGGTACAAGTTTTAGTGAGCTTGAGGAGAAGGTGACTACTATGGGACATATGATCATGGAACTTACTGGAAGGTTAGAAAAGGGCTTGGTGTTTTAATCAAAGTTACAAGATGAAGTGGATTTGTATCGATCATCGGTATCGAGTTTGGTGAAAGCATCAGGGTCTAGTTCTTCTTCAGTCTTGAAGTTCCCCAAGTTAAAGGAACTAGAGTGCTATGATGGTGAGCAAGATGACCATCTTCTAGAGAGTTTCTTTTGGGACATGGAGGAGTATTTGGTAGGGTTAGGGTGTCTGTTAGGTGCATAGGAGGTGCGCTCTACAGTAAGGTACCTCATGGGTATGGAAAAGTTTTGGTATAGAACCTTGGCTAATGACACTGTATCAAGGAGTTTGATGAGGAGATTAGACTCTTGGGAGGATCTAAAGGAAGCCCTTAGGGATTAGCTTCATCCTGGGAATGCAACATGGTTGGCTAGGACCAAGTTGAATTAGTTGAAACAAGTGGGGGAGATGAGAGAGTATATCGATTCTTTCCAAAGCCTTTTGTTGGAGGCCACCGACATGTAAGAGGTAGATAAAGTATTTCAATTTACTTAGGGTCTTTAATTATGGGCTCAGGTGGAGCTTTGTCAGCATGAAGTGTCTAATGTTAGTGAACCAATTGCTATAGCAGACCATCTCTTAGATTTTAGAGATGGGTTTTCACCCAAAAACACCTTGGGCCCTTGCACATCCATGGGTGGAGGCATTGGTAAGGGGTAGATTAAGTCTTAAGGGAATCCAGTGGGTAACCAATGAAGGAAGGATACTCTGGAGTCATCAGTGGGATCTCAAAAGTCTTAGAGCACTTCCATGGGTGGCAAGAAAAAGTCACTAGTTGGAGAGTCAAGCAAGAAGTAGTTTCATTTGAAGTGTTGGACATGTGGTGGGAGTCACTACAACCAGGATTGTTTGAAGTGGTAGGGGGTGTTTGCAATTTAGATGGAGGATTCAGATGAACTATGTGAGCAAATGATGTGTGTGATCAAGGGAGCTCAATGCTAGGTAAGGCTTGGGTTCAAAGGTGGTTGTTATAACTTGTTGGGGTTGATTATTGTGGAAGGGGGTGATCTATCTTTGAAAACATCTTACTTCTCATGGACTCGGGTGGTCTTAAAATTGAAAGTCAGCCAGTTAGCCTTAGAAATTTGAAATCTAAACCTTTAGAGGTTTGAGTAGGTTTAGAGTAGTTACAATCCATCCATTTTGTGTTGAGATAGGGTTTACCTAGGATGGGTAAGGTGGCAGTTTTTCCCCATCTTAGAGTTCTTTTGCATTGGATCCATTACAAATGTGCATGGTGAAGATTATGCAAAGGAGTGGGATTGGGAAGATGAAAGGGGTGTTGGTTTGAGTATGAAAAAGAGTGAAGGAATTGGTGAGGAGTCAGTGTATCTTGTATTTGCTTAGTGGTAGTTGGGATGTTGAATGGGAGCAGTAGGTTCCTTTTTCTCATTGATGTGAGGTGGGTTATTCATAGCCATGGATTATGCTCAAGGAAACATCATCTTGATGTGTCATAGATAAGATAATTGATTAAGTGCATCTCATTTGTTCTAGAGGA
>JARHVA010007480.1:447500-450000 GCA_037957365.1 Torreya grandis | reverse complement strand
TGATACATGTGAAAATTTTGCCTTGGCATGCATTTTAATATGCTTTGTGTAAGAGGATTTAGAAAGATGTGTTGGCCTAAAAATTGTTAAGAAAATATTATTAAAGACATAACAAGGCATTTGAGCCTATGTTATGTGATGATCCATAAGCTCAGTGAGAGTCCCATGCAACATTTTAAATGTAGTTATGAAGAGTTTCTTACTCCATCTTCAAACATATCAAATAATATGTAAATTTGAAATCGAATTTGTCTCCAATTTAAAATGATGTTGTATTTGATACACAAATATGTTAATGAAAGGAAATTCTAAGTGCACTCCAATTTTAATGTATTGTTTTTAGGTCAATGATATTGAATTACTAATTGGAGCAACACATCGAATACCAAGCCATGTCACAATAAAATCAGATCTCAAGATGTTTTCAACCACTCTTGACAATATAAAACTATTAATCAAAGATGTCCCACGTTACAAATTGCAAACCTCTTGGTAATCAATGCAAGCATATGAATCCAATCACTACCTTGAATAAAATTTTAGTGTATGATATATGCCATATAATATCTAATATCACCTGAAGTAGTTGTCACTTACCCTCACCATTAACATCCAATTCACCTTGAGAAATTTCACCACTCACACAAAATCCTATTCTACGAAAATAAAAAGTTTACATCCTTTTAGACATAACTTGCACCTTTGGGGCAAGTGATAGTATTAACATTTTAAGGAAAGTATTGAATAAATAACAATCATCACATTATTTTTTGATAAACATTAGCTGTAAAATTTATATTTTGATTCGAAACCATACAATTTCTATTAATGTCACTAAGGCTTAAATCCAACAGTCAATCCTACTTCTCATGATTTTTTTATGATAGTTACCTAATTAACATTTTCTTTCAAATTTTAATATAATTTATAGTAGGAAGACGAAACCTTAGAAAAATATCTATATTTACTATAATACTTTATATTTTTTGATGATTTACCTACAATTTTACTTTGCATTTAATATAGTCTTTTAAACAAATTGATTGTATTTTATAAATAAAAATGTAAATACAATCATATGACCATCAAATTTAGGCCTCAATGTTATAAATAAATAAAATAATATTCATTAATTTATTCATATCAATTGGCTAACATTTACTAAACACATGGCATTGTGTAATGACATTTATTATCCTTGTTGACAATTTACATACAAGCTAAGAGGTGAGAAAATACAAGCAAAATGGCACAAAAACCAGTTCATTTCAAGGCTGTGCCCAAATTTAGTGGGTCTATAAATTAAATGTAAAGTTGTACGTCATTGTTTATAAGCTTGATTAATAATTACACAAATTAACCACAAAATTTGTGTTGAGAAAAACCCAATAAATCTTCTAAGGTGAATCTTTAGTTGTGGTATATCACTATTTTCACTCTTGCTTCAATGTCTATTCTAAAGAAAAATATCTTAATTTTTCAACCCTTTAGTGTTGTAGGTGTTAAGAGTTACATGAAGAGACCGAGTTTTTACAAAAATGATATGAAATCTTCTAAACCTTATGTATCTTTTGACAATTTTGTGACTAAAATAAAAATTTAAGAACTTAATAAACTATTCATTTTATCCTCGGTCAAACATCAAAGCACTATGTGATAAGGAAGAAATATTCATTAGTTTTAAAAAATCATTGATTTCTGAATGCTTACACATTTGGCATACATGTTTATTAGGGCATTCATAGGATAAATAATGAGAAATAATATTATTGCTTACGAGTTAGAACATTATACGAGCGTTAAATAGGACTCATTTTTGTGAATAGAAAATGAGGGATACACCATTTGAAATTTATGCCAAACTGCCCTTACATATACCTTGTCCATATATATGTCTTTGGTGGTTGTAAGCTAAATATAACCCCGTGCTTCAAAGTATAATGCGAAAAATACACACCTGCACACCTCTCTTTCCTTGTTTCAAATTTTAATTTCTGCCCATGAACCTTTCTTTGTCAAATAAATCATGAATTAAAATTTTTATTTCAAGAAGAATAGGTGGATATTATGATGTTTGAAGTATGAAAAACCATGTATTGCAGATTTGGTGTTTTCATAATCCATAAAAATTAGATTTAATGTTTCTGAATATAAAAAAATAATAATGTTTGATTATGCTTTAATAAATGACCATACCATACTCCAAAGATTCCATTTTGGCACAGGCTGGGAGGATGCTAGCAAACGCAGTGGATTTTAGATTTACACCTGCCAATTGAAATTTCTTTAATTCTCCTAGTCCTTCTCAACAAGCTCATTTTGTACACGTCCTCCAATTATTACAATCCATGCCACCACATCTCATTCAGGGATTTCTTTGAAATCCTTAAATCCTTATCTAAAGCACTATTTTTTGTATACACAAAAACCATCAGAGCACATATATCACATTTCTTTGAGGCATTTTTAAAAATAGATCTTGCGATTTATGTGTGTTTAA
>JARHVA010007480.1:437500-442500 GCA_037957365.1 Torreya grandis | reverse complement strand
TCTTTCATCTGTAGAACCTCAAACTCCTTCTGAAGAGGTTGGAGCTGTGCTCTTTTGAATCTTGTTGAACCCTGGTACTTCTGCTTCATAGAGTCCTAGATGTGCTTGGCAGTGTCTCTGTTGAGGATCGTCTCCATAATGGTTTGATCAATGGCTTGGAATAGATAATTCTTGACTTCAAGTCTTTCAGCTTCTGGTCTGTAATTGATTTTTGTTGTGCTTCAGTAAGCTCCACTCCTACTGCAACAGGGATTCCAGTCTCCACCAAACTCCAATACCCCTTTGAACGAAGAAAATTTTCCATAAGCATGGACCAATGATCGTAATGGCCATCAAACTTAGGAATTGCAGGTTGAATGAAATTGTTTTCTACTGCCATACTTCGATTCTCTCTCTTCTCACTCTTTCTCTTCTTAAGAAACTGTAGTTTCTTTTCTCTCACAATCAGGGCCCGTGGTGGGGCTCTGATACCAGATTGTTGTAAACACTAAGCACAAAGCAATTCAAAAAAATATCTGAATAAATGTTATTGAATTCAAAACAAGCTGTTGGATTATATAAGCCTTACAAAGAGGTAAAATTGGAAACAAACAACCCATGTTTTTTTACTGATCCTAATAACGTGGCTAAGGAAATGGTCAGACTCTACCTACATGTCCTAAATAATAGGATTTATTAACCGAATGAACTTTTGACAACTTCAACTATAAATCTAACAACCCCAACATATTTTTGTTATTCAATTTATTATGTCTTTTTCGGCCATGGTTTCCAACTTCATAAATGGTTGCTGGCAATGACCACACTGATTTAGATGGTGCCTCTAGATCTGTGCATGAGATGATGAGTAGCAATTATGGATCCTGATACTGGGGTTCCCACAGAACATAACTTGTCATGGTCAAATGAAATGTGAAGGAGGTGGATCTTCTATTTTTTTGTTTGGGAAATGCGAAAAGACTTATCAATTTTTTAGGAATAGTGAATTGGTAAGTACCCATTTTCATTTATCGTTGACCCTTAGTTTGGTTCTTATCTTTAAAGGCTAAAGTGAAGATACCCAATGCAATGTATGCTCAAATTAAGACATCCAAATCCAAAATGGGGTAATGTTTAACAGGAATCAAGTTTTCTTTCTCACATTTTTTGGGGATGATGTATGCTAACACAAAAGACTTGCCTTTGGTTTTCGGAAACAGTTCTGAAAGTGAACAAATGAATCAGAGCTCAAAGTATTTCATAAATATATGGACAGTTTTATGTTGCTAAAGTTTTCAAAGAATGAATATTATTTAGTATTTTAAATTTTTTCAATAGAACATATTATATAAATTAGATTTTATAATTTTAAGATAATCAATTTTTTTATAAAAATCAAAAAGGTTGTAGTTTAATTGGTGAGGATGATAGTTGCTTATATCTATCCATCAAAGTATAAATATTTTTAAATATCCAACTCAAAGAATCAAATAGTTAAGTCCAGGATGATGATCTAGATAATTTTAATAATGTAGATGTCCCTCACTAGTGACTACTTAACTAAAAGAACTCATTGATTTAAATCTATACTTACTCAACATTTAAAATCCCCTATATATTTATATTAGAAATATGGATAACATTCTATATAATTTAATGATTCCATATAATACCTTCAAACTTATAATAAAAAAATCATAAAAACTTAAACTGCATATCTCATATAAATCTAATCAAAATAGTCCTTAAAAAAGAAAACAGTTAGCTAATGAATAAATAATAATAATAATAATTTAAAAAAAAAAAAAAACTATTCATATCAAAAACAATAGTTTTATTTCCTATTCTAGAATACTATTAATCAATAAAAGTAGAACAAGCTAAATGATTTTCATTTTCTTGTAAACTCTTAACACCTCAAATTTATTTTGATTTAAGTAAATTTTATATACCTGCTAAAAATTTTACTTATCTACAACATATTGAGAATCATTTATTTGATCTTAAATGAAATGTTTTATGGAAAGGAGAGGAAAACACCATAAATTACCATTGATTTTATTGAAAAAAATATATCAAATTTTTTAATGTGGCATATGGAAAATCCAAAATAAGCACACTCTAAGATTGATATATAGATTTTTTTATTTTTTTGTTAAATTAAAAAAATTAAATATCACTTATGAAACATTTGTGTCTTTTATATGATCTATCATTTATTATCATTTACCAAGATTTTTTTTCCCATAAGACTATTTATCCAGTCAATAAAGTGGTCACTAAAATCGAAATCTTCGATAAATACTCAAATCACATCTATCAAATGTCTAAGTTTGATAGGATGTCTAGCCTATTGTGTGCATGCAAAGAGTGGATTATTTCGTGATCCGAAATGATTACATCCTCAATTTGTTGACTTTATCTATCAAATATGATTCTAGAGCAATGGTTTAATTCTATTAGAAATTAGTGTTGAATGATTTTTTTCCCTCAATGTTAGATAAAGTAATAGGTCTACAATGGCCCAGTTGATTACAACAAGCCTTTTTTAGGGATGCGAATAGGTTTATTTATATTGATATTCTAAAGCATTAACTTTTATTTGGGTAAGTGATTCCTCTATAAAAACCAAGAAGTTAGCTTTAAGGACGAGAAATAAAATAAAATAATATAATGGGAAATAAAAGTTGTGTGGTCTTCTGGATGGAGAACAATACTCATGTTCTTCTTCATCAGTAATTGGTCATAACAGAGTTTGATTGCCATCTTATTTTATTAGATGTGTGGTATTGTGTGGAAGGACTCTTTGGACATATAGGTTCCCATTTTTTCTTGTATCCTCTGGAAGAATATTTCAAAAATGATCAGTAGCATTGTTAAGGATCTCCTTTTGAGTAGCAATAAAAGATTTGTTGGCATTTTTTATTTCGAGTATTATATTGATATCCTTCATACCTATGATAAATTTATAGGATTTTATATGGGCAAAATATTCAAGGTAAATTAAATGGAACACATTTTAATCAATTTGATGTTTTTTGTCTTAGATTTTTCTTTTAAGATTTTTTTTTTTTAAAATCATGACTTTTTTCAAATATGATAAAAAATAAAATAATCTATTTTAATCAAAATAAGTAAAGATTTTGCTAGTAAATTTTAAAAATGTTGTCAAATAAAGAAATAAGAAATAAATTAAATGTATTATATTTCTTGTTTCTCAAAATAGTTGGGATTTACATTATAATATTGAATCTACTAGCTTGGTTACAAAACCCTTAATTGAAGCATATCATAGGAAGACATCATGTCACAAACATTATGTTGCAAAAATAATATACAACCTTGAGAAGGTTTATTCCATTTTCAACTACATTGAATTCAAGAAATGAAGTCAAACTGGGCTTGCTTTGTGTTGGTGGGATTCCTCATTAGATTAATGAGCATAAAGGTAAATTGTAGAAGCTTATGGTCATACATCTACATTACACAGCTATAGACGTCAGTTGCGATATTGATTATATTTCATGGCATCTCATAGAGAAGAACATAAATATATAACCATGAAGAAAAGATGTGTCTATTGATATTTTTTATTATATGTAGTCATAAAAATGAGTTCTAGGTAGAATATCATGATATCTTGAACTGATATATATATATATATATACCTGATTCAATTCTCATTACTACATTGCACACAAATATATATATATATATATATATATATATATATATATATATATTTGTGTGCAATGTAGTAATGAGAATTGAATCAGATATATATATATATATATATATATATATATATATATATATATACCTGATTCAATTCTCATTACTACATTGCACACACACACACACACGCACACACACGCGCGTGCGCACACACACGCACGCACATGCACACACACACACACACACACACACACACACACACACACACATGTCTAATGTAGTAATGAGAATTGAATCAGGTATCAATATCTATATTTCATGTTATGGATGCTTTGTTTATTTGTGCTTAGTTAACAAATGTATGCTAAACTAAATTGAAAGGTTCTTCTCCTATATCATCAAGGTCATCTGAGACAAATCTAACTATGAAATCACGACATAACATAGAGTTTATGTCAAGATTTGGTGTCTAAGTCTAGGTTTTAGATAACTAATGTCTAGGTAAAATTACCTGCTGAAGTTTTGGAAGCCAACAATAATGAAGATAGAGCTTTGTTGGGAAATATAAATAAAATAGTATATTCAATAGGAAGAAAATAGAATGAAAACCACAGTTATCAAGTCGAGGATGAATTCTATTGACCCAAAGACAATTAATTTTAGGTGATGTTTGCATACATATTGTGTCCATAAATTTTAAGAATAAGACACAAAAAAAGGTTTAAGAGTACACTTTAAGAAACCTATTCGGTGAGTGAATGAAAAATTAAAAAAAGTTGAAAAAGTAGATGAATAATGGATGCAAGTGGTAGATTATTGGTTTGAAACTATGTTAGATTCATTTAGAATAATGAAAAAAATACAAGGGTGGACAAGTTCTGAATCCAAGAAGGTAGAGTTCTTTGAAGCTCCAAAAGTAATATTCATTGAAAACATGCCAACCTTAATATGTATATTATGTATTGAAGGCAAGTTGATAAGCAATGGCAAACCATTATTGTAAGGGGTAGGAACCTAGGGTATGATGGAAGGTAAAGAGGGAGGATGTGATGAGATATTACTATTGAAAGATAAAGACATAATGGTTGGGGTGGGGATAAAGAGAATTAGAATGGAGGAAAGTAAAAAAATATTATAGAAACGGTTAATGATAAAAATACATTAGATGAGATAGGAGAAAGTAGAGAAAAAAAGAAAGAATGGGTAGAAGGAAGCAAGATGAGGAAAAGAGGAAAAATAAAGTACATGAAATAAAACATGGAAAATAAAAATACTAGGTAAAGGTACATGAGAATAGTAGAACATAAAAATAATTAATAATGGGAAAAGTAGAATATCAGATAAGG